>JACXGM010002179.1:0-48613 GCA_016801145.1 Umbra pygmaea
CAACTTGCAACTTCTTTTGATCAAACCATCCAGATGCAATCCGTGTTCATCCTCGTCGCCAAATATGTAATATCTTGGTACAGACCCACACTGAAGCCTTATTTGAACATTTTAATATGTTTAGTTTATTTACACCCAGTACTCTGCACTACAGCTACTGCCATCAGACACATGCTCCCGAGCCAGACAAAAAGGCTCTCTCTCTTCTTCCTTGGTTAGGTATGAACACCTGTACAGTCCTCAGCTCCCTCTACTGGGCAACTAATATAACAGTTACTACACTAACAAAATTCTATGGCACGCACGGATGTGGGCCAGGAGCCTCGATAACAGGAACTCATTTGATTAAACATAAACAACACCATTTATCCTTTCCGAAGAGGCGTCGCCCCACTTTACCGCTGCATAAAAATGGGAGTCACAGTTTCACTGGCTGGCGCTGGAACGAAGCCACACATATCAACACATTTACATGATTAGATTAGTGACAGACATCTAGGTAACATCATGTCCTACACAAAGACACAGGTTGGTCTAATGTATTTCATTTGAATAATGTAAGAAAATTGTATTTGTCTTAAACCTGTGGAAGAAATCACATGACCTGTTCAACCTGTAATGTCTGTATAATATAAACACTCTTTATGGGACTGTCACGAACACCAATGTCATATTGTTAGGTACAGTCAAATGTTGAGTTTTCTGTTGTCTTCCCCCAAGGGGCAAGGACTATGTGTTCTAGTGGGGGGTTTGAACCCCCTTCCTTCCAGGTCCATCAATTCTCACGTAGGAAGGCCTCACTAAGGTGTGGGAGAATGCCAGTCCTTAGACAGCTGTGGAATCTGCTATAATCAGTCCTGTAAACATTTTAAATCCACTACATATGCATCTCATCGGAACGCCTAGATATAGGTGGCAGGTCACATATTACACAACTGAGAAACATTAGGATTCATTTTTTTAATCGGTAGGAAATTACCTTAATGGTAGGCCTACAGTTGTGCTCATAAGTTGTGCATATCCTGGAATTGTGAAGTAGTGGCATTGATTTTCACAATATGACTGTTCATGCAAAAATCTGACTGTTATGTAAAGGTAGTGCCCAGCCATTAATTATCACACAGTTGTTTGGCACCTTTGTAAACCATACTGATAACAGAAATCACCCAAATGGCCCTGATTAAAAGTTTAATGTCCCTTGAATGTTTGGCCTTGGTACAGCCACAAGGTGAAACACACACACACGTTAAAATGGCAATTCAAGGTTAATTTCCGACACCTGTGGCATTTTAAATTCCAATTAATTTCTGTGTATAAATAGTAAATGGTTTTGTTAGCTCTTAAGTGGATGCATTGAGAAGACTAGATAATAAGCACCTTGACACGCCTCACAGCTTCTAGCACACTGTAAATTTGGACTGATGACAACAAAATAGAGTTTTATGGTCCCAACTAGGGATGCTCATTTCGGGTAATTTTCCTGACCGACAACTGCAACTAGTTATCTGATTATTCACCGTTAATTGATAAGATTATAAGATTCAATTGGCTTTAAATAAAAAGAAAATTCACTTTCTGTTGTCAATCAAAGGAAAGTAGCCTTGATGCAGTTTTTACTGAGTTGTCAAATGATAGCATGAAAACAGTCGGTGACAATCTGGAACAAGGTTGTTGCTTACAGGAGGCCTACTGCAAATAAGGGCTATATTTTATTAACACAAAACAAAATGTTGATAACGTTTGCTATATGTTATGTTATTAACTATACAATATCTGCCGAGCGCACCCATTCCATTGAAATGACCATTATGTTCCTCTCTGAAAATAAAGTGTGTGTTGTCAATCACTGTTTTTGTTGTAGGTAACATTATGTTGTCGGCTATAATGCATGAAGAGCATGATGAATTATAGCCGATAAAATAATATATGCTTCCCAATACGATAGTGTTATACGTTTCTGTAGGCTACATGAAAAAATGAAACCGCAAGTTAATATCACAGTCATCATAAATGTCCAAGGGTTGTCATTTTAAATGAAGAACGCGTTGCAGACGCAACAGGCAGCCGGTAGCTATATTTCGCTCCTCATTACCTATATCTTCCCACCTCTCAAAACGAAGCGCAAGGCTCTGGTTACGCATGTCAACGCGCCACGTGATTTACCAAATATAGGTTATATACGTAAAAAATAAAAAAAACTTCTAAACCGTTTAACTGATAGTATTAATCGGTCAAATGTTTTACTTTCGGTTAATGGTTAAACGGTCAATATGTGCATCCCTAGTCACAACCATAAGTGCTATGTTTGGAGAGGGGTCAACAAGGCCTATAGTGAAAATAATACTATCCCCACTGTGAAGCAGGGTGGTGGCTCACTGTTTTGTGGATGTGTGAGCTCTAAATGCACAGGGAACCTTGTGAAAATTGATGGCAAGAGGACACTACTGGCAGACAATTTGTATTCTTCTGCACAACAGCTGCACATGGGAAGCTCTAGGACATTCCAGGATGACAATGACCCTAAGCTCAAGGCCAAGTTGACCCTCCAGTAGTTACAGCAGAAAAAGGTGAAGGTTCTGGAGTGGCCATCACATTCTCCTGACCTTAATATCAGGCCACTCTGGGAGATCTCAAACATGCAGTTCATGCAAGATGACAACACTTTGCATGACTTATGCCAAGAGGAATGGGCAACTATACCACCTGCAAGACTTCGGGGCCTCATAGACAACTATCACAAACCACTGGACGCTGTCATTGCTGCTACAGGCAACAAAACACCATATTGAGAACTGAGGGTATGCAGACTTTTCAACAGGGGTCTTTTAATTAGTTTATTTTATTAATTGTGCCATCCTGTTATGACCTACATTTGAATATGACTCCTATGAGAAATAAAAACAAATTGTTTTTCCTGCTCACTCCTGTTTTCTTTAAAAATGGTACATCTATTACTAATTCTCCAGGGGAATGCAAACTTTTAAGTATTTACATTATTGGCAAATTATGTTGATGCAAGTAGTTAATCCCTTAAAATACATATTACACTTATCGTGGCATCATTTTTCAATAACTAGCACTAGTAAGCCTGCAGTGGGAACGGTTTCAATAAATGATTTTAATGGAAGCATTGGTAGACTGCCAAGGCTTTAGTATTCTCAATATGCCAGCTTCGATATGACATTTCACAGCTGGGCTGTACTTACATTGACACTTATCCAAGATTCATTGTCTCTCTTCTTCAATATTTATTACAACTTGGCCAAATATGTCTTCATTATCAAAATTGAAGTCAAGTTTATTGCAAGACAATGTACTTTTGTTTAATTGCCCTATGAAACTATGACCCTTTCAAATAAGTGACACACATAAATATTTTAACTAATCACTGTAAACAGTGTAAAAGAAAAAAACATTGAACACATTCTGGCAATGTTCTCTAAAACATCTCACACTTGATCACAACGAAACAATGGTAGACCCTGGAGAAAGTGCTTAACATACATTTTTATTGATTGAGTCTTATTGATCCTTATTGATCCTGGTGTACTAAAGCACAAAAAATGTGCATGTCAATACAGTCATGAAATTCAAAAACAATGAAGACCGGAATGTTCTGTATTTTAGTAAATTTTTCTGGAACTCTGTATTCTTCAAAACATGCAGGCTTATCAGCAGGTGGGCTTATGGATCATGCAGGCCATGTAGGTCAACAGTGAGCTATTGTGTGAGAGCTAAATTATCTAGCGTTAGAAGGTTTTCTGTATTCTGTATCCGTCAGATACCTGTGAATTTAATCGTGTTTGTATGGTTGATAAATGTCAACCACTACTGTACCTACCTTCGGGCATATTGTCACAAAAGTCAAGACTCAGAGATTCAAAATAGTATATCAAACTGTAAATAACTATTGGAAGAAAAATGGGATAGTATGTAGAATGCTTTAAAGTTTGAATTACTTGTAAATCAACTTCTGAGATATTCCCCTTCAAAGTATTTCCAAAACTCTAAAATTATGTGAATAATCCATCTCTTTACTTTCTACCAACCAAACTCAGGGCTGTTGTGAGACTGAATGTAAACACACAGACTGACCAATCAGATTTTGGACCAATCAGGGATTAGTCTTTTCCCATGGTTTCTGGGAATTTTTACTGGGGGAGGTCGTCGAGAGTCAGGAGTTTGGACTGCTACACCAACTCTGGCACGGTTTCTGGCATTTTATTTGTATTTAAAAATTACAAACTACTGTTTTATTCAAGTCAAATTAAAATTGACATAGAATACCAGACTACATTTTTAAAACACCCAGGGATTTCAATTCTTTTATAGAAATTCAACAAAGTTGCCTTAATTTGACTAAACTATATTTCCAAGACATTACCAATGTTGCAAAGGTCTATCGCTGTTAAACATTACATTAATTCAGTGTCCTAAAGATGAAACCTTTAGCTTACCAGTGATTAATAATGTTTTGACTTACATTTTTTGTCTGGTCAATTGAATGCCACCTTGTGGAATGAAGATATCTGTTTCTATCGAAACAAATGTACAATTGTGGTTGTTCAAAACCTTTTGACCAATAGTGTTTTCAAGAAGCCATTATTTGAAAAAAAATGTTCCCTCTGGTAAAAAGTTACAATGTCTTGAGGCTGATCCTCAGATGGAAGATATCATATGCAATCCTTTCTAGAGGGCAAATTTTGAGATATGGGACCATTTCGCAGAAAGAACTGTATAGTGGCTCAGCACACTTTGTTTTGATGTAAAAAATGATAATAAAAGAATGCTCTAGAGGTAAATATATACCAGCCGCGGTCGGTGGATCTTAATTGGGGAGGACGGGCTCGTATTACGCTCGGAACCGGAGTGAATGGAATGGTGCGCAACGAACAAAACCAATTGTTTTTTTGTTTTGCACACATTCCATTCACTCCGGTTCTGAGCGTAATACGAGCCCGTCCTACCCAATTAAGATCCACCGACCGCGGCTGATATATACTATGATGTAATGAATTCCTTCTAGGTTTACTGCAACTATAGAGCTCAACAGTCCCGCCCCTCGTCCGAGAGAGCTAGGGTTCCGGAAGTAAATTTCCCATTCATTTCTCCTGTTGACTTCTGGAAAAATCTGTATATAAGGAGTTTTAGACCATGCATTAGGCTAACCAGCTACGACGTGACTCATAAGCATACAAAATATAATTTTGAGTGAAAAAATTAACCGCAAATCCCCAAAAAGTCAAAGGTACAAGACTGTGTACATATTTTTTATTCCGAGTAAAGGAACTACCCATCCCATAAAACATTGCGAGTGTTATCTTTCTGCCTGTACGTTACTTTAAATTACCTAACTTTAGCTAATTTCACTTACACAATGTCAACCTTGAAATATGATGTAATCTACAGCTCAGTAAACGTACTTACAGTTCTCTAACTATCCATACTTTTTGCTACGACAAAGGCGTACGACAGGCTATACAATCGCTTAGTCATGTCGTAGCTGGTTTTAAGTCTACCATCGACGATTACGATTTTATGGCTTATTTTCGAATATTCAATGGAGAAAATGTATTGTAATCTTACTTCCGGAGTCGGCTGTGGGTGGGACTGTTGAGGTCTATTCAGTAGGAATGGAACACAGATTAACATAAAAGCACCTTCTCAAGTATTTTATGAATACAACAGCCTTTAACTCCTTGCACACGTGATATAATCACATTCAAGAGGCTGCTAAAGGTGAAGGAGGACAGGTAGAATGAATGACGTGTTCATTCTGCAGAAACACAAAAAGATGGCATTTGTCTGCATATATGTTTCTCAAAGGCTTAATGTGATGATTTTGATAAATAAGAAATTAGGGTTGTATTGATATGCAAATCATCAAGGTTGTGCAAAATGCAGTGACTCTAAAGTCCAAGTGGTATTCATGAATGGTGATTTCCTACCAGTGTGTGAATATGGCCCAGGGATATTTAGATAAATCACAATTTTCCTATTAATATGAACATTCTAAATCAAATATAACAACACATTTTACATATTTTTTATGAACATTTGATAAATTATAGCCTGGCTCCACCCTCTTACGTACGTAATTTTCCTTCAGTACTCTGTCTGAGTTTGCTGGTTTTCTCCGAACAATCTTTTACCGGTCCAATCAGCGAACAGAGGGAGTGGCTGAGAACGATGATGTCCTGCGCTAGTTTGAGTGTAGTACGTCACGACTACACGCGATTGGTTATGGCAGATCCAATATTTTAAAACTTAGTACCCTCCCTCAAGGAAATTAACGCTTGTCAATGGAGAGTGGCCAGACTCTCTCTACAAATAAAATGTAAGTACGAGAATCTGGTAGGACCATGCTAGATAAATTACCCCCTGGTCCCTAAATGTACACATTCACTTTGCAAAAACACTTTCTAATGGCTGGAACCAGATTCAGTTTCAACATAATTTTTCCAGATCTACGTTGACCATCATAAACTAGGCAAAAGCGGTACATAAAAAAATGCCTTAAAGTACACATCTTCCATATTAGGTAAGAAATTTTTTGTTGTTTTTTGGGGGCAATATTTCCCCTCTTAATTGGTCTTGTTAACCCTAACCCTATTTTACATTTACATTTTAGTCATTTAGCAGACTTAAAGTAAGTACAGGGACATCCCCCTGGAGCAAGTTTGGGTTAAGTGCCTTACTCAAGGACACAACGCCATTTGGCACAATCGGAAATCAAACCAGCAACCTTCCGACTAAAGGACTGATTTCCTAACCACTGAGCAATCTGATCCCCCTGCATTGTCTGCAGCTCCGCAACTCATGGAACCGATGCGGGATGGTTAAGGACACTCACATGGTTCATCCAACCACATGTTGCCAACCCGGGCTGATTCTTTTCATACTGCTCATCCAACACGGAAAAAATTAAGATGTATGAACAAGCTGTGATAAACCTGCATGGAAGAGGATTCAAGTGTATTTAGCCTGCACACACAGTAAAGAGGATATTTTGAACATTCTTTTTTTTAACCTAAAATCAAATAACCCATTTTAATTATAAGCAACACAGATTGTGTAATAATCGTCTCTGCAGGCCCAAAGATAATCTGCGAGGCCAAAGATAACCTGCAAGGCCTTCTCTGCAGGCCCAAAGATAATCAGAATCAGAAATGTATTTTTGTACTTCTTTTATATTTTTTTTAAATAATATATATTTTACAAAGTTAATTTAAAGTAGTCTATATGGTGATTTCATTGCTACAGTACGTTATTTTCAGTTGCCTTGCTTTTAGCGCAGCTCATATATATGAAAGCTTTTATCCAATAAGATTTTTTCATCTGTGTTGTCTCCGGGTAGACTAGGGCCTTCAGAATTCCGAGTGAATACTGTCTGCTGTTGAAGCCCATCAGGACCATGTTGTTGATTGTCATATTTTTAACCAATCAGATTCCAACTTTACCCTGTTGGGTGTGTTCTTTGAGCAAGTAAAGCGTTTCTGCAGGCCTAGCCTTACGTCAGCATCATTTATGTTGCTGATAGGAGGGGCAGTTCAATAAAGTTCTGCAAAAAAAGTAAAAAAAGTTTGCCATCCGAACAACAACTAGCTTAGTTCTCCCAGCTTAGCTCTCCCTTCTCCGATTTCTTTAAACTTTCAATTTTTAGATTGTTAGATTTTTTACTTTTAGCAGAATGGCAGATGGAGGTGAAGAAGTAGCTTTGGAGGCGAATATAGGACTGGGCAGGATCGACTCTTAGCACTGGGCAAGATATTTTATTGGAACTTAACGCAAAGATGTGCTGCTGTATAACCGAGTCATAGAAGTCTTTTTAAAAGAGAAATGACTTCATTTTCAAATAATGAGCAGCTTTGGTGAGTTTGATGGATTTTTATATATTTTTACTAGCAGGGCCTTAACTAGGGATGGGCCGATACCGATACCAGTACATTTAAGTACAGGAACGAATGAAGGATGCAATTCGGGGCATACTGTAAATGTAGAAAATGGCATGAGCAACGCCCAGGACCTAGCCTCTGAAAGCCACCTTCAGCGAGGAAAGACAAATGTCGGTAGTTTGCAAAACTTCTGGGTGAACAAAATAGTGGTATTTCTGAGTTCTGACATACTAACGTTAAGAAATATAACTTAAAAGAAATACGATGTAGCCTATTTATATTTTGTTCAATAGATTACCTTGATAGTACAGCTAATTGTGTACCGATTATAATAAAACAATAAAATAGCATAACAGAATAATATGATTAGGTAATTGTCCCTGTTTTGGAGAAAGTCACTTCAAACAGACATTCTCATCTTACACAAAACTTCTGCAATGCTTAGTTAGGGGAAATTTGAACACAAATTTCTATTGCGTTCGCGTTTACAAATGTGTTTCTCTCACTTAATTAGGGAAGGAGACGTAAACCATTAACATCTAATAAATATTACATATTCTTGACCTGCAATGTAAATGATGTTCTTCTGGATATGTAGGAATATTTACTTTTCTACATTTAAATTGGCTGATCAACATCTAAGAAATTGCAGATTTTAGCTTGATAAATGTGACATTTGGCATAGTTCTTAAAAGTACTCCTATCGGTACTCGTATCAGCAAGTACCCAAAATGAAATACTCTGTACATATACTCGTTCCATAAAAAGTGGTATCGGCCCATCCCTAGCCTTAAAGGTTCTTAACGGGGCTTAGTGAATGTACTGTATTTTTATTCATGCAGGGGGAGATAAACAGACACACTTCATACTGGCGCCAGGCCCGCTAATACTTGTTAATTATTACTGCTTGTTTTAGATTTCTACTGGTGTGAAGCATGTGCAGATCGTATATATAAGGTATGTGGTTCAGATTCAGGGGTCTTAGTGGGCTGTGCCTTTGAGTGTGCGTGGTAAACCTGGATGTGCGTTTAATAATGCGTAGTGTTACATTCTTATGGTTTCAGTCGTGTCGGGTCAATTAGTGTATTGTAAGTCTCATAGGTGTTGAGCCTCGTGTTAAATAACCTTTATCGAGTGAAATAAACTTATCTTCACTATAAATATGCCGAATGACAATAACCTATAGCCCTAGAATGTCATTGTGAGGTTGTTATAATGCGTTTTCATTTTGGGAAGAGAGTGAAGGCCTAGGTGTAAAATGCACGGCCCGCCACTGCCCACTTCTACATATGCACTAGTCTTTGTACTATATCTGCTTTCCCTGTGCAAATAATAATAAATGTTCCTTTCTGAATGGTGCTATTAAAAATATTCCTTTAAAACCCCAGAACAGTCAATAATAACTGCAGGATTACAGCAAACTTTTGTAGACAGCTTTTACACTTTTTGAACCAAAGCAGGTTTAGACAGGATGGCACCCTCCCAAATCACATGGAAGCCTGGAGCTTAAGGTTCATAGGACTTTTAGTTGAAAAGTGTTCTCCAGGCAGATCGGCCTTAAAGGCAGAAGTCAGTTGATTGGTAGATTCAAAACTGAGGGCGGACCTCACATTAAGTTTAATTTTGATTTATAATTACGATTCATATATCTATATAGCACAGGGTTACATTTTAACACTCCTGTGTGGTTAGGGTTAGGGTTAAGGTAAGGTTTATGGTTAGATATGATTAAAAACTGAGAAAACTATGCTCATGTGTACATTTCCGATGTCATGTGAGGTTACTTCTGCCCCCAAGGCAGATCTGCCTGGAGAACACTTTTCAATAACTAAAAGTCCTATGAGCGAGTTTAAGCCAGCTCTTCAAATCAGCCTTAAGGGGCTCACTGGCCAAACTGAGCACTGCAAAATGTCAACGTTATCTAAAATTTGCAGCTCCTTTCTTCTGCCTCTGATCAGGGTAGAGTAAGTAGTACTCCAGGGCATGTAATTCATGCCTATAGAGCTTGCTCATTCAAACCTCTCAATGTAGTTATAATAGATAGGATGGGTATTTTTACAAAACCAAAATCCTCTCATTCTCTGTTACATACTCCTTTCCTAGTCAAAACCTTCAGCCTTTAATTAGGAAACAACTGTAGTGGTAAAATTGTAGGTATACAGTCTATCTTCAGTAAGAAAGAGATGCTTTGTCAGCTAAACAACTTATTTACTTAATTTACATGTATGTATGTTTTTCCTTATTATTTGAAATTGAACAGGGAAACACCAGATTCAGATAGAATAGGACAATTTCACTATTACATGTAGGAGAGATGTCAGAATTCAGAGGTCCAAACTTAACATTATTAGTATAAGACATTTCTGACATTTTATTTTGTTGTTTCACTTTTATTTAACCAGGTGGACCAATTGAGAACAGAATCACATTTGCAGTGGCGATTTGGCCAAGATAAAGAACAATGGTGCAAGGTAAAATAACGTTACATCTGAAGTACACAACAGTACACAATACAGAATATAGGATGTTAACGAACAAGCTTTCTTTCAAGCCTTTTATCGAAGTAAACTAGACTGCATTTCTGTTTTATGTGAAGTCGAGTTGGCATTAGAACAGTTCAGAACACGGAGCAACAGATTGAACAGCTTTTTGACTTCTGACCAGTAATTAAACTTAATTTAGGATAATGGGCTCAAATTAATGCTTGAATTGGAAGAAATGTTATGGTACCGCACATAGGGTTTCATGTGTTTAACTTCATTGTTTTTATGTCACTTTTTTATAAATGGCAAGAACAGGCTCAGTGGGCAGAGCTGCAGGATCAGGCTTGGGGGGGCAGAGCCACAGCGACTGACTCAGGGTCTGAGGAGACTGGCCCGATGACGGCTGGTTTAGCAGAGGTCGGATCAGCAGAGGTCAGATCAGTGGAGTTCGGGTCAGCGGAGGTCGAGTCAGCGGAGGTCGGATCTGCAAAGTTCGTACAAGTGTAGGTCGAATCAGCCGCGGTTGGATCAATGGTGGCTGGGTCAGCAGAGGCTGGGTGCTCAATGGTGGATGGGACAACCGCATCTGGGTCAGCGGCGATCGAGTCAATAGAGAGCGGGTCAGTGGTGGCTGGCTCAAAGGCGGATGGGTTAGCGCTGGCTGGATCAATGTAAGCTGGGTCAGTGGAGGCAGGATCCGCACAGACTCTTTTGGCTGATGTTAGCTTAGCGTGAACAAAGGCACCTACACTCACCTAAAGGATTATTAGTAACACCATACTAATATTGTGTTTGACCCCCTTTTGCCTTCAGAACTGCCTTAATTCTACATGACATTGATTCAACAAGGTGCTGAAAGCATTCTTTAGAAATGTTGGCCCATATTGATAGGATAGCATCTTGCAGTTGATGGAGATTTGTGGGATGCACATCCAGGGCACAATTTTAGTACAGTGAACTCATTGTCATGTTCAAGATACCAATTTGTAATGATTCGAGCTGTGTGACATGGTACATTATCCTGCTGGAAGTAGCCGTCAGAGGATGGGTACATGGTGGCCATAAAGGGATGGACATGGTCAGAAACAATGCTCAGGTAGGCCGTGGCATTTAAATGATGCCCAATTGGCATTAAGGGGCCAAACGTGTGCCAAGAAAACATCCCCCAAACCATTACACCACCACCAGCCTGCACAGTTGTAACAAGGCATGATGGATCCATGTTCTCATTCTGTTGACGCCAAATTCTGACTCTACTATCTGAATGTCTCAACAGAAATCAAGACTCATCAGACCAGTCAACATTTTTCCAGTCTTCAACTGTCCAATTTGAGTGTGCTCTTGCAAATTGTAGCCTCATTTTCCTATTTGTAGTGGAGATGAGTGGTATCCGGTGGGGTCTTCTGCTGTTGTAGCCCATCCACCTCAAGGTTTCCGTGTTGTGGCTTCACAAATGCTTTGCTGCATACCTCGGTTATAACAAGTGGTTATTTCAGTCAAAGTTGCCCTTCTATCAGCTTGAAGCAGTCGGCCCATTCTCCTCTGACCTCTAGCATCAACAAGGCATTTTTGCCCACAGGACTGCCGCATACTGGATGTTTTTCCCTTTTCACACCATTCTTTGTAAACCCTAGAAATGGTTGTGTGGGAAAATCCCAGTAACTGAGCAGATTGTGAAATACTCAGACCGGCCCGTCTTGCAACAACAACCGAGCCACACTCAAAATTGCTTAAATCAACTTTCTTTCCCATTCTGACATTCAGTTTGGAATTCAGGAGATTGTCTTGACCAGGACCACACCCCTAAATGCATTGAAGCAACTGCCATGTGATTGGTTGAGTAGATCATTGCATTAAGGAGAAATTGAACAGGTGTTCCTTATAATCCTTTAGGTGAGTGTAGCCTGCTGAACATGGGCCTCGATATGAGCTGGCTGGACAGGGGCCTGTAAAATAACTGGCTGTACAGGGTCCTGCAGTTGAACTGCTTGGACAGGTGCCTTGCCTGTACCTGGGCTAGCTGTACAGGGGCCTATAGCGGGGGAACAGGGGCCTCCTCCATCCCCCCTGGAACAGAGGCCTGTGGCGTGACCAAAGGGACAGTGGCAGCGCTCCATATTCTTTCAAGCGAGGGCCTGTGGTGACAGTGAAGGAAGAGGAGCCTGCTCCATCCTCCCCGGAGCAAGGGCCTGTGTTGTAACCAATGTGGCAGGGGTCTCCCTTGAAACCGGTGAAGCAGGAATCCTCTGTAGTGCCAGTGGCTGAGCGGGTCGAGTCAGAGACAAGAATGGAGGTGGGATTGGAGTAGACTGGAAAAATGATGACCCTACTAAAGCCCTTTTTCCATTGATCACATCTAAAGCACACCATACTCCTCCACCAGGGCCTAAGGTGAGTAACAGGAGAACCGGGAGAATTCCCGGTGGGCCGCTAGTTGTTGGGCCAGTAATCACTATTTTATATGTGAGGTAGTGCTTAAGAAATAAAAAGACTTCCAAAACAAAGCAGACTTGGAAAATGGGTTTTCAAAATGGAAAAGAAATGAGTTGCTGATATTTTAGTCAGGTGTCTAGCTATCTAGGTCTACAATCAGACAGTAGCTAGCCAGCATGCAAGAGCTCTGGTACTGTACTGCAAAGTCCCTGTATTAACTAGCTAAATGTGTAGCTCAAATATATAGCCTAACTGTCATAGTAGCTCATTTTATTTATAACATCATATTTAATGTGGTTGTTGTCAATGTTTGATGTTAGATTGATGAATTGCAACCCTGCTGTGAACATGGATGAGCAGATGAGCTGTGAGGTGGAAATATTGCTGGGGGAGTATTGTAAGAAAACAAGTTGCACTGTTTAGCTGTACAGCCTTCTACAGTACAGCTGTACTCAAATGTTTGCATACCCCTGGAGAATTGGTAATACTGGTAGATGTTCTATTTTCAGAGGAAGAGTGAGCAGGCAAAAAATATTTTTTAATTAATCATGGGATTCAAAACTGTAGGTCATAACAGAATGGCACAATCATAATAGAAAACATGGCACCAAAGAAAATAATGAAATAACCCCTGTTCAAAAGTCTGCATACACTCAGTTCTCAATATGGTGTTTTGCCACCTCTAGCATCAATGACAACATGCAGCCATGTGTGATAGTTATCTATGAGGCCCCAAATTCTTACAGGTGGTATAGCTGCCCATTCATCAAAATGCCTCTAGGTCATGCAATGTCTTTGGTCTTCTGTCATAAACCGCATAATGATTTCATAATTGAAAAATAATTGCCAGCGCCAGTTAAAAATAGATAGCTACTCTAATGTTAGCATTGCTAACTCAACTTTGGTGGGCTTTCCTATGTAGTTGCTAGCTACCTAACCTTATACTACATCTAAAATCAATCTGTTGAAATTAATTTGTTTCTGCTATTCTACTTGTAGTTGACAGATGTTGAAGTTACCAATGGAAGCATTAAACAATAACAAAAGATTTACTTTGCATTAAAAAAGCAAACATCACTATACCTATATTATATATATTTCTTAGTTGTGTACTTACATTATCCTAAATGTTTCCAACAACTTTCAAAACCAGAGAAATTTGTAATATAATTCCAAGACACAGGACGTTTCATTTTGTCTTCCATCAATGGCATCATATAACATTTGACTGCTGTAGTTGTTCTAAGTTCCAGGGAACAGCCAAACATAACGTAAAAAAAGTTATAATATTTTTAACAATACAGTTCTTTGTCAGTGAACATTTTTTTTGCCGGAGACGCTAGATTGGAAGGTTGTCATTGCCGACGATAACAAACCCATGATCCCACGCTACTTCCCGACGACATCCAAGTACATCTTTTGCTATTGTTTTGATTGAGAGACCCCTTGCAGCCAAAAACTACATATTGTACATTTAAATAAATTATTTTAAGGGACACATTTGGCTAGGTCAGTGTTGTCCTTAAAATATTCATCAACATTTTTAAAAACAGAATAGGAACATTTCAAATAAACAAGCCAAGGCTGAGTATGCCCCCTTTCATTGATTCTGGCAAAAGAACTAAAGCCCAGTTCATACCTGCCTTGTAAAAAATTGTTATGATACACCAGGGCCCGTATCCATAAATCTTCTAAGAATCCTCTTAGAAAACCCCTAATTTAGGTTAAAAACCTTTACGTAGGAGTCTTAGCTTAAGAGCGATTCCAGACCGATCTAAGAGCAACTCTGAGCAAGGAAAAGACAAAAACTGTCATCTTAGTGAGGAGGTGGGGCTGACCCCGTTGAAATGTATGACACAATCTTTTGAAGATGGTTGGTTGTCAAAGAAGGAAAAACCAGAGCGATTTTAAGTATTCCGTGAAACTGACAGGGATTTAGAAGTTAAGGATCCGTGGCAGTTTCACAGAATTTTCTGCCATTCTGTGAAACTGCCACAGTTAGTTTGAAGTTAAGTGTATCACAGATTTCTGAGAATTGACGTTGAATAATTCGGATGGGTCCCATCAATTACTATTATCAAAATAATTCTGGGACACTGGAGAACATGGAGATAAAGAACGTCTCCTCCCAGCTCCCTAATTTCGCTACGGGTAGGTAACACTATCACCCTTGTCAAAACTGCTCCAGTCAAAGATTTCAATAAGCATTTTGCTATGGCTGGCAATGTGTTGCCAACAACCACTCAGCCCCATGCAGCTACATGCCTTATCCCTCCTAATTTCACCCAAATTCAAATAGAAAACGTCCTGAAAGAACTGCAAAAGCTTGACCCTTACAAATAAGATGGGCTAGATAACCTGGACTTGTTCTTCCTAAAGCTCTCTGCAGCAATCATTGCTACTCCAATTACTAGCCATTACTAACCTCTTTCTCATATTCTCAGAGATCCCTAAAGATTGGAAAACTGCCGCAGTCATTCCTCTTTTCAAAGGGGGGGACAATCTCGACCCTAATTGCTACAGACCCATATCCATCCTGCCCTGTCTCTCTAAAGTTTTCAAAAGACAGATTAACAAACAGATGACCAAACATTTAGAATCCCACAACACACTCTCTGCTATGTAATAAGGATTCCGAGCTGGTCATGGCTGCACCTCTGCTGCATTTAAGGTCTTAAAGGATATTACAACTGCCATTGATAAAATACATTTCTATGGACCTGGCCAAGGTTTTTGATATGGTCAATCATTGCATCCTTGTTGGCAAACCTAGTAGCCTTGGATTTTCATATAACTGCTTCGATTGGTTCACCAACTACTTAAAATTGTTTTGACAGGATTCAACACGTTAAATCTGAGGGTCTGTTGTCTGGACCTATGGATGTCTCGATGGGGGTGCCACAGGGTTCTATTCTTAGGCCGACACTATTCTGTGTATATCAATGATGTCGCTCATGCTGCTGGTGACTCACAGATCCACCTCTCTGCAGATTACCGTTCTATACACATCTGGCCATACATTGAACTCTGTGCTAACTAACCTCTAAAAAAACGTCAATGCCATTCAACACAACTTTGGTGGACTTCAGCTGCTCCTATATTCCAGAAAAACTAAATGCATGCTATTCAACCACACACTACCTGTACCCGCCAACCTGACTAGCATCTCCACACTAGATGGGTCTAAACTAGATTACGTGGACTCCTACAAATACCTAGGTGTCTCGTTAGACTATTCACTCTCATTCCAGTCTCATATTAACCATCTCCAATCCAAAATTAAAACAAAATTTGTCTTCCTTTTCCGGAACAAGGCCTCCTTCACCTTTGCTGCCAAACACACACTGGTAAAAATGTCCATCCTACCTATCCTAGACTTCGATGATGTAATTCATAGAACTGCCTCTACCTCCCTGCTGAAAATAGTTAGACGATTTGTCACCAATGCCCCATTTAACACCCATCACTGCGGCCTACATGTATATGCACTAGTGGCCTGGTCCTCACTACACACTTGACGCCTGTCCCACTTATATCATCAGTCAATTCTACGCAAAACCCTTCTGTAAATAAACTTTCTTCTCACCATTAACTTATCAACCCGTAACCTGCGCTCAAGCAGGTACATCTCCCTAGTCACCTCAAAAGCCCATACCTCCTTTGGCTGAAAGTCCTTCCAGTTCATAGCAGCATATGACTGGAATGAACTACAAAAGACTCTGAAACTCATGAACAACATCTCCCTCACCTCCTTTAAATCACGAGTATCTGTCACGAACCCGCCTCCTTGATCCTGTCTCCATGTCTGTCTTTTGTGCTGTCTGTTCATTTGTGTTCTTTAGCGCTCCCCTGTTAATCACAGCAGTTCCTTTTCACCTGTGCCACATACTCACCTGGGGCTGATTTTTCTCCACTATTTAAGAAGAGCCCTGGGTTTCATTCCTCACTGGAATATTTTGTTACCTATGTGCGTTTTTGTCATGAGAACGATTTATTTTGATATTCTAATTCTAGTACTTCCTTCCTATCAGTTTTATCCATTTATTTGTGAGTTCATTTCGGTCTGTTTACTTCCATTCAGAACACCAATAGTTCCAGTCCATTTGGAATTACCTTACCTGACCATTGGCTTCCGCCAGCTCTAAAGAGGACCTCTCTATTCACCTGGGTTTCACTTAACTCATCCTGCAACCGCCACTCAGCCATCTTCTTCATTTCACTCCATTTCTGTATTCTGGACCACAATAAATATTATTCAGTTCATACTCACCTTGCTTACTTCCTTGCATGCTATTGGATTCCTGACAGTATCAGAGCTTCTGTCTGATCATTGCACATGCTGACCCCCACACTCACACAACCTCTGCCCATCTGCCCTAGTGCCTTGTTCTGTCGCAAACCCACCCTCCTGAACCTGTTTCCTTTTTCCTTGTGTGTACGTTTGGTCTGTCTCTATGTTTGTTTTTCTTCATCATTTTCCCGAACATCAGTTCCTGTTTTCCCTGCACCCCTGAATACCCCAGTCCCAGAGCACCAGTCCCATCAGCACTGATCCTGAGCACCTGTTCCATCTGCCTCACCTGGGGCTGATTGCCACCCTCCCTTTATTAGGGAGGTGTTGACAATCAGTGCCTGCCAGATTATTCTAGAAAAGCATCTGTGCTGTTGATCTGGTCATCACTCACCTTGTTCCTCTCCAGCCAGCCGGACCTCACGTCTCCTGTGCCCTTTGTCATCACCTACCTGGTCTCCACTCACCTGGTCTCTTCTCTCATGGTTCCAGCCACTACATCTCGTCATCCCATCTGCTTACCATTATTCCTGACCTATTATCCTCAATAAATATTATTGTTATCACTCACCTTGTGTTCATCTGCATTTGGATTCACCCTTGATTCCTAGCCTGGATCCTGACATGTTTTGTCCCATGGTGCCTTTGCTCACACTGATCTGCACAGTATCTTATTTGTTGTTGGCCATTTGTACAATATCCTCTTGCAAAGTTATGCTCAGTGCTAATTTCTCCATTGTATTTGCCTCGCCACTTTACATACCAACTTGATCTACATCTCTAATACAACTCTGCTGCACTAATTGGACATATACCTATAGTGTTTTCTCTGCAGTTCCGCAACTTGTATTTTGTTATAATTTTATTCCCCTGTGTAATTTGTGTAAATTATTTGTAACTTTGTGTCATCTTGCACCCTCTTCGCTTTTCTTTGCCAGGTCGCCATTTCAAATGAGAAATTCTTCTCAACATGCCCACCTTGTTGAATAAAGGTTAAATTAAATAAAATAAAAAATGTTGAACTTCTGATGCAGAAATACAGAGATGATGCATGCAAAAACATTTGTGGATTGACGCTGCTGGTGATTTGTGCACTATTGCATAGCTGATGGAATACTTTGCTCTGCATTTGCCCATTACAATACCCTCCCCCATCATACCAAGTATTTTTCTCTTTAACCCAGTGGTGGACTGGCATGGCATGCTCAGTGTTGCACTGTGGAATTTGGGGGGGGGTAACATTTAAATAGGGCAAATAGAGAGTGGGTCAATCTCTGATCCCCCTCTAGGCTGCCTGGGTCAACAGTTTTGGGGGTTGTGATTGTGTGTGTGTGCCGCCCACACACGCGTTTGTTAAGGAATTCAGAGCTTTGATCAAGCCTCAATATGGTACATATTTTCAATAGATGGGCATCTAACCTAATGCTGCATAGTGAACACTTTGCCCTCAATGGGGTGGAGATTAGCATCAGTATGTGCATGCCTACAGAAAAACCTAAAGGACAAAATTAGCATTAAACTATTGAATTATTCTTACTATGAGGTTGGTGGCCATCACACTATGGAAGCATAGGGCAGACAAACATCCATATTCTCACTTTTTCTGCCTTGTTTTCTACCTCTTCACTATTTTCTCAACCCATTTCCGGCCTTTCTTCTTTCCTTCCTCTAATCGTTCTTCGGTAAGAGGCGATAGCCGAAAACTGTTCATCAGCACAGCCATAAAAAACAATGTTGATCACAACCTCAAATGTACAGTAGCTTTTCTACAATGGCTTACTAACATTATATTAGATACTAAGTGACATATATATGCCATGATCATACATTTAACACATCTAACTCACCATGCATACCAATTCAGACAATAATTAATTCCAGGTCAGGATTACTTTATATAACTATTTTCAAATGATTACACTATGAATTACGCTACACAAGCTTTTCATCATTGCCTTTTTAATTGATACCCATTCAGTATGCACTGAATTTCAAAACTGAACACACACAAACACAACGTACAGTATACAGTATGTCTGCTGCATTTAGTTATGGTAGGATGGCTTTTAATTTTTACTTTGTATAAACTTTAGGATGACCCTGAAGTTCATGAATATCAAACAAATGTCTGATCCGGACACAATTAGCATATGGCCATCACTACAGAGATCAATGAAACAATGAATTTAACATTTCAAAGGCAGACAGCAGCGTTGGAACCAACCAATTGCTAGGTTAGAAGCGAAGTAAAAATAATGCCTAGATACATTTTACAAAGGTGATAAAAGTTATTAATTTTGGCAAGGCAGAGTAGACAGTGAATGTGCAGTGATATTTCAGAAAATTAAACAAACCTCACATAGTGTGTCAAAGGATTATCTGTGATTAACAGTATTTTAGTGCTTTCTTAGTATGAGATTTAACCAATTGCAATGCTTAATTTGAACAACCTGTAGGAGAAAGGGCTATAAGTAGGTTTTTTGAATAATAACATACAGTATACATACATACATACATACATACATACATACATACATACATACATACATACATACATACATACATACATACATACATACATACATACATACATACATACATACATACAAGTACAAGTACAAGTACAAGTACAAGTACAAGTATAAGTACAGACTGAAAGGTAACCCACCAAAATGACATCCCTGTGTCTTCTATTCTAGGAAGCTATTGCCTGTCAATAGGAACAATGATGTAAGGGGTTGCATACTCTTGGTAGTGAAGTGAGTGCTTTTGTGGAGAGGGCGTGAAACACCTTCACCTTGTTTCTTACAGACCACCGAAATTTGGATAACGTCCAAGCAGCAACGAGTCTCAAACTGCACAAAGCCATGTCGGCAATGTTTTTTTTACCAGGATTGTCATCACATGGCTGTCCCATTTCCATTCCATTTAAAAAAGCCTACTGATAAGGTTCCTGTCATGACTCATTCAGGCATTGTGGCTCCTATTCTGTGGGATCTAGATATAGACATCCGCCAAGAGCAAGGTGTAAAACCTATACAATCATCCTGATCATTGTGGACTGATTCTCTAAAGCATGTTAACTCCTGCCATTACCTGGTCTTCCTGCAGACCTGTTCACTCATGTATTCCAGCACTAAAATATCCTGGAGGACATTGTCTCCAATTATGGACCTCAGTTCACTTACAACATTTCACAGGCCTTCATGGAGAGATTATGGGTCACAGCCAGGATAGGAATTTCACCATGGCCACAACAGCTATGGCCGCTGATAACAGATAGTTTGTTGATAGTTTGTTGATAGTCATATCATCAACAAACTATCTGTAGAGAACCTAAAGATGGAATGTCGGACTCTCCAAATGAAGTGTAACCACATATCGTAATAAAATAAATACATTTTTGAGTCTTTTAAATATATACAGTATATGTGATGATGAGTAGGGGTATGACATGTATGTCAATGAAATATTTGGTAAAATCTTTTTTTTAATATCTCATATGGACATTCAATATATGGCAATATACTGTACAGTACTGTATACTCACCTAAAGGATTATTAGGAACACCATACTAATACTGTGTTTGACCCCCTTTCGCCTTCAGAACTGCCTTAATTCTACCTGGCATTAATTCAACAATGTGCTGAAAGCATTCTTTACAAATGTTGGCCCATATTGTAGGATAGCATCTTACAGTTGATGGAGATTTGTGGGATGCACATCCAGGGCACGAAGCTCCCGTTCCACCACATCCCAAAGATGCTCTATTGGGTTGAGATTTGGTGACTGTGGGGGCCATTTTAGTACAGTGAACTCATTGTCATGTTCAAGAAACCAATTTGAAACGATTCGAGCCTTTTGACATGGTGCATTATCCTGCTGGAAGTGTATGTTGGCCATAAAGGGATGGACATGGTTAGAAACAATGCTCAGGTAGGCCGTGGCATTTAAACGATGCCACTAAGGGGCCTAAAGTGTGCAAAGAAAACATCCCCCACACCATTAAACCACCACCATCAGCCTGCACAGTGGTAACAAGGCATGATGGATCCATGTTCTCATTCTGTTTACGCCAAATTCTGACTCTACCATCTGAATGTCTCAACAGAAATCGAGACTCATCAGACCAGGCAACATTTTTTCAGTCTTCAACTGTCCAATTTTGGTGAGCTCTTGCAATTTGTAGCCTCTTTTCCTATTTGTAGTGGAGATGAGTGGTACCTGGTGGGGTCTTTTGGTTTTGTAGCCCGAGTGGGCTACATAAATAACAAGTGGTTATTTTAGTCAAAGTTGCTCTTCTATCAGCTTGAAGCAGTTGGCCCATTCGCCTCTGACCTCTAGCATCAACAAGGCATTTTTGCCCACAGGACTGCCGCATACTGGATGTTTTTCCCTTTTCACACCATTCTATGTAAACCCTAGAAATGGTTGTGCGTGAAAATCCCAGTATCTGAGCAGATTGTGAAATACTCAGACTGGCCCGTCTGGCACCAACAACCATGCCACGCTCAAAATTGCTTAAATCACCTTTCTTTCCCGTTCTGACATTCAGTTTGGAGTTCAGGAGATTGTCTTGACCAGGACCACACCCCTAAATGCATTGAAGCAACTGCCATGTGATTGGTTGAGTAGATAATTGCATTAATGAGAAATTGACCGAGTGTTCCTCATAATCCTTTAGGTTAGTGTATATAACATCAATATCTCACACATAAGCATTCATTCTTGTTTAAATTTGTTGACGAATTGTTAACTGACATAAGGCAAGAATAAATGTAGCAGTACTTCTATATTTTTTATTTACATAATCTCATATGTACATTGACAGATATTAAACATTACATCACTTATACACTCTGTAAACCATAAGTAAATGCAGATATGGGTGTCAAATGTGGAAATGTATATCACATATCTAGAAGCGGCCAATTTCTGTATATTTTGACATACATATGTAATGATTTTTCTGCCATATATGCCGATATAGGACATATAGGTTATATACATATATGGCCATATATTAGATTTCCGTATGGGATACCACACAACATATACCTCTTCATTGGGATTGGAATGATACCATTATAGTATATTTTTTTATTGAGCTAGGGTATTCCGCACATAAGCAATTTATCCCGAATTTGGTGGTGGCAAGAGATGCCTGCATATCCTTTGAGCTCACTCAGTGTTCTTAGAGATTTCTTTCAGCATTTTTGGATTAGGTCTTAGGCTGAATTTGGAGGGGTGCTGTGTCCTTGATAGTTTGCCAGTTGTATTTATATCTATTTATAGATTACCCAATGGAAACTGGAATGATTAACTTCAAATTGTTTGGAAACGGATCACTAACCCCTATTAATAATTCTTCATCGTAAGACTTCAGAGGTATTTAGATTTTGGCATCTGTTACAGCCATCACGCTCCTTAACGAGCGCCTCTTGGCTGGCCCTATCGCAGACATTTCAAACGAACTGTGGAGCAATCTTACTGCACAACACTGAAGCACAAGATTACATAATAAAAGCCTAAAGCATAGAATCTGGGGCAGAACTTGATAACATCTCCCTTGTGACCTCACACCAAGGAGAAAAGGCAGATGAAATACAAATGTGCACACTCCTGGTCTCTCTTATCCTTAGTGAAGAGCTAATTAGCAAAACTGGAAAATCAATAGGAGCAACGTTAACAAAAAAGAAATGCAAGGGAGGGATCCCATTATAGATTTAATTTACAGTGTTTAACATATGTGTAACATTTGTACTGATTCTTGCAAATATAACTGCCTTTTGTTAAACATGTAACAGTGCATAACAAATGTTTTTTGTATTGAAGTATTGTGATATTTATGACTATGCTAAGATGCCAATGAATAGGTTATAATACCAATAATATGGCAGTAAGTTGGATTTTATTGCCAGGGGTATGTCAACAACTGTAGTTTTATATAAACATAATGATATTTACCTCATTCATCAAACTCAAAGCTGCCAATACAATAGCGGATATTCCGAAACTTAAGGTTGACTTTTTCAGCTTCTGAGCACCGCCCCAAAAATAACAATTAGAAAATGCTTCGATTGTCATTTCTTCAGTCCAAATTATATTAATTGAAGACGATGGAATAATCAGATGCAATAATCTGGGGGATCTTGTGTATGCAAATTTCCACTGGTAAGCCTGAGAAGGGATCTATCATTTGGCAAATACCAGCCATCATAAAAAGCTGCTGAAACATGTCTCTGAAAATGTGATTACCCAGATGCTCACATTAGTTCAACTAATGTTTATCCTCTTGATTCTAATTTAAACATGGACAGGATGGTGTTAGCTTTTGACCAAATCAGCAACAATAAATTATAATAAAGGAACATGCTTTTAAAAAAAGGTTGAGAAAATGTACTGTAGATTCAAACAATAATAGTTTATTCATAAGAAATACAATAAAATATATTGCTCCTAACTAAACAGTTACTGTTACCTTGGAGTTGATAGAAATAAATCATAGGAGTGCTGTTGGGTATATTTGATCTTCTCTTACTAGTTTACTAATGTGAAGATTATTTTACTCCAATTAAGTTTGGGATTCAAGGACATTTACCATTTTATTCCTTATCCACTCCACTGTAGCATTAGGCACAGCGTGGTCTAGATTTTTTTTATGGTGCCCAAACAAATCCCCTGGTGTGTATGTGTAGATTAGTCAAAATATTTAAATGCATAAAACTCTGAGTCTCTGGCTTGACACAATGTAAAAATAACATTTCACATAATTGCATAGACACAGTGTGTCAGTCTTATAGTGCAGCGTGTTCAGCGTGTTCAGTCTTTAAGAATAACTGTCACCATGAAACGTAAACCCCTTGAAATATCATTGATTTTGCCTTAAATTACACCTGAAAGCATGACAAATCTCTTAATATGAATTAATACAAAATGTTATCCCCTGAATTGGTCCATTTATTGATATTTAACGATGGTTTAGATTTAGACAACTAAAAGAGTAAAGATTAAGGGGTAGTTTTAATGGGCTTTTTTCTTCATAAATGTATGGACTTCACCCCTTAATTATCCCTTAATTTACACCTTACTTATTACTAATAATGCCCCTTAAACATCCCTTAAACTATTAAACTATCTTAATTAACGGAAATTAACTAAATGACTCAAAATACTTGCATTTTTACTTTATCACTTATAAATCAGATTTCAGTAAAAATAGTTGAACTTTACATGTGAACAGTAAGCGGCTTTCCACTTTGTTGATGAGAGATAACACTGCAGCGTTTCCCGCAACACTTCGCAGTCAAGGCGGCTGCCTTAACAAGAGACGTCTGACGCCTTAACTACGCAGTCCCAAAATAGTAAATCTGACGTGTAATGCGTCCAAACAGCTAGAAAATATGATGTGTGATGCAACCGAACAGCGCCATCTGGCTGTGTTTAAATGTCATTGTGCTCTGTCACCAGCATCCATAAGCAGTGAATGTGATTACCTATCCACATTTCGACAATGATGCTTTGTGCCCCCCCCCTCCCCCCAAGGGAGAAGAAGGCTAAGACAACCGAACCATCTTAACTAACACATTTTCTGGGGGAAACCCTGAACAGACATAATTGTGATAAATTAGAGGAGATTTTTGTGAAATGAAATTGCCCTTTGCTCAAAATGAGAATGGACCGTATGTGAATTTTTCTAGCCTCATTAGTCGAAAGCAAAGACTTGTTATTTTTTTCCTGAAATTTTTAATTTGTATATTATTTAGGCCTAATGGTTGATGCTAAAAGCTGTTACATTAATAAGGAGGGGAAAAACAAAACTACGGTCAATGTTTCCCTAATTGGCAGAGGAAAGGGTTGGTGGATCCAGCTCCCACTAACAAATTTTCACTCTGACTTTCTATTATTTCCCCTCATTCATCCAATGGATTAACTTCACTGTTGTTTAACCATTCACACAATACATAATTTACACTACTAGTTTATGTACTTACACCCTTTGTATCATTTCCTGTCGGTCATTGTTCCGGTCATTTTTGTTACTGTGCGTTGCTCAAGTAATACGTAAAAGCTTTCCGTAGATAATTTAAAGTCTAGATTTCATTGTGTTTGTGTTGACTCTGACAGAGCTCAGGCATTTCTCTGTTGAGAGTTGAAAACCTTCCAGAAGAACAACCATCTCTGCAGCAATCCACCAATTAGGCCTGCATGGTAGAGTGGACAGACGGAAGCCACTCAGTAAAAGGTACATGACAGCCCAACTAGAGTTTGCCAAAAGGCATCTGAAGGACTCTTAGATCATGTCTGACAAGACAAATTTCTCTGGTCTGATGAAACAAAGATTGAACTCTATGGCCTGAATGGCAACCATCATGTCTGGACAAAACCAGGCACCGCTCATCCCCTGTCCAACACCATCCCTACAGTGAAGCATGGTGGTGGCAGCATCATGCTGTGGGCGTGTTTTTCAGCAGCAGGAACTGGGGAACTAGTAATGATCGAGGTAAAAAAGAATGTAGCAATGTACAGAAACATCCTTGCTGAAAACCTGCTCCAGAGCGCTCTGGACCTCAGACTGGGGCAAAGGTTCATCTTCTAACAGGACAACGACCCTAAGCACACAGCCAACATAACAAAGGAATTGCTACAGGATAACTGAATTCAAAGACCTAAGACTTTTTATATGTACACAAAAAGCCTATTTCTCTCAAATATTGTTCACAAATCTGTGTTAGTGAGTCCTTCTCCTTTGCCTAGATAATCCATCCACCTCACTGGTGTGGCATATCAAGATGCTAATTAGACAGCATGATTATTGCACAGATTTACCTTAGGCAGATTTGTGAATATTTTTTTAGAGAAATAGGCCAATTCCGTACATAGAAGGTCTTAGATCTTTGAGTTTCTCTTTTGCCTCAGCTGGCATATGCTAATTGTAGATTATTTCTTTTCATTGGTTAATTATATGTCTGTCAAAAAGAACAGCAAGAAACATGAATTTTCAGGTCGCCCTCCATGCCTTGCACCAAAAAAAACTATTCTAGTTGTAGCTAAATCCAACAAATGTGAAGTGCATTCATGAAATGCGGCATGGGACGCTGACAGCTAACTAACAAGTAAAGAGCATACGCATAAACTTCCAAACTTCTACAACACACTTTTCACAACTTACATTTAAAGTGTAGCTCACAGACAGCCTCTCCACACAATGAACAGATAGACACGTAACGTAAATCAATGACCCAACACCTCTCTTCTTCTTCTTCTATGGGATAATGGCGGATCTCAACCAACCTTTGGTGCACACACCACCACCAACTGTACCGGAGTTTGAGGCCGGTCACCGCCCACTCAATTCATGTCCTCCCAACACACCCCACCACCCTAGGAAATGGAAATACAGCCCACTACCCAACCCCCAACCTGTACACTATGGCTTATATGGCTCGCAGGCTTGACATAGAATATACAATGATCCTAGCTTGGGTGGAAAGTAGATTTGGTTATCAGCATAGTTATTGTATGATTACAGCAATAAATAATGTTGGCTATGTGTATGATGCTTTAACATACAGTAGTTCTACTGTAGTTTATATTGTCATCTACATTATAGATGGCAGGTGGTGTTTGTAAAGCATAATAACACTCATGAGATATAAAGTTGTTTCTTTAGCTTTAGGTCTAGTAAATCTGATAGGAATTTTAGGAATATTTATATTAACATTGTAAATATTGTTTATTATCATGTGAAAACATTGTATAACCGAATGGGTTTTCATTTACTTTCATACTAGACAGCATTATTCTCTTATCTAGATTAGACACACACATATCTCAGCTGTGCTCACACACACACACACACACACTCACACAAGCAGCATGTCTTCACTGTTGCTGGGAAGATTAGCACACAGCACCAATGGGTTTTCTATACATTGTGACCACACCCATGTACATCAAATAAAACTGTACTCTGGGAGACGGCCTTTTGAGAAAGGTTTTGCTGAGGGCCCTCAAGCCCGCAATCAATCGTTCTCCCTTTGTACAAAGCTTAATTGAAACACTTTGTGTCAGTGTTATAATTTCTGAATTACTTCTGTCCAATATTATTGTTTCTGCCTAGGGTATATTGTCAAACCTGACATTTCTTGGCAGTGGTGTAAAAAGTACTTGAATTCCATACTTAAGTAAAAGTACAGATATCGATCTTAAAAGTGACTTTAGTAAAAGTAAAAGTCACCCATGAGAAAAGTATTTAAGTAAAAGTATTAAAGCCCAGAGGAAAACTCTTTTGCTCAGAGTTGTCTTTTCTTTATCTCTGCAGAAACATATGAGGTCTCAGTTTAGTTTCATTTAGTGATCACTTAAAACTGAATTGTTTCTCCTAAAGCCCTCCTAGGAGCATTGAGTAGATGAAAAAGAGAATTCATTCTGGAGAATTTCTTGAGACTAATGAGCTGTCCTTGAGACTTCATATATATCTCATAATTGTATCTTTTTTAGCTCTCTGATTGACATATACATGGATATATATAAGGAGAGTAACATTAGACATATTGAAGATCCATTTGAGATCTCTGATTTGGATCCAAGAAAGACAAAGATGAGATTATGTGTGGTTCATTCTCCTGAGCAAAATGTGAGAATTACAAGACAGTGCTCGTAATCTCATGTTGGTGTTAAACAGAGCTCATTGTTGTCTAGGAGCAACAAAAGAGAATATGATGAGATCTTTTTTTGGATTTTGCCTTCCTATGGGAGTAGCTCATCTTAAATGTACTTAAGTCTCAAAAGTATTTTTTCGGTGTTAAAATGTACTCAAAAGTATCAAAAGTAAAAGTAAAAAAGTACAAAGAGAGAAAAAAGACAGAAATTGTTTTCTTTCTCTCTCCAAACTTTATTTATTTTCTCCCTACATCACATTGAACTTGAACCATCACTTTAAACTTTAACCATCACTAAAATCCTTTCTCCTCTTGCTCCCTCCCTGTACCTTATTGCCCACTTCTTCCCTCAATTCCTTTCTCCTCTCGCTTCCTTTCTCATTGTCTCCTCTTGTCTCTCTTCCTCTCCATGTCCTCTTGTTCACTCTCCCTCCTCTTGCTTCCTTCATTTTACCTCTGCTTTCTTCTCTTCCTTCATTTAATTAAAATTGAAAACCTTGCGGTTCATCTTCAGTAGAAGTTGTTTTTCGAAATTGCGAGAATCCGGCCGTGCTCTTTGTGGGCTGAAGACAAGTCCTGCTATGCTAAATATTCATTCACAGGCTGCAGAGGGGGGTAGAGGTGTATTCAGCTTCACTGACAACTTGAAGACCGCAGGGAAGGACTTCAGCAGACGTGTAAAAAGTATTGGAGAATGACACTTGAGTAAAAGTACAGATACTGTGCTAAAAACCTACTCCAGTAAGAGTGAAGTCACCTACTGGATATTTTTCTTGAGTAAAAGTCTATCTGAAGTTGAGTATAAATATCTGAATTTAAATGTAATTAAGTTCCAAAAGTAAATATGTGATCTTAAATGTGATCTTAAGTACACAAAGTAAAAGTAAAAATTGTGTCAATGCATAAAATAAATGGCAAAAGCCATAGCTCTCATATCTGAATTGCAATCACTTGTTGAGGTGCTCTAGTTGGTGTAAATAATTCAGCCATCCAGACATTATTGATTTTTAATTACATGGAGTTTTTAAAACAAATTTTGACTGGATTGTATGACAATGATATCTGAAAGGTGTAATACAGTACCTATGAACTACATGTTTTAGTTTCAAAGTAGTCAAGCCATAATTTGAACCCAAATGTTTGGCAAAATATTTCATAAACGTTTGTAGGACGGTGGTTCTCAAACCTCTCCTCAGGTGCCACCAGCCAGTCCATGTACTTAAACTATAACAGAGCATGCACACCTGATTCAACTACTAATCAACAGGTCAGTCATTAGTGAATCTGATCCGATAGTTCAGGGCTATAGCTGAACTTTGTAAACACACTTGAGATGGATCGCCATTCACAGTACTTTTAAACTACATGTACTGAAATGAGAAAAACAAAGGCACCCCAAACACAGACAAAACAAATTGCAACTGTGACACACTATTTGAGAATTGTTATTATTTTGATTATTTAGTTGATCTACAACATCAATATATTATGATACCGTATATAAAACGATTTAAGTTGTACTATGCAGTCTATAAGTGTATTATTTAATTAATGTTTCATATGATTTTGATTTATTGACAATTTATGTGTGCATTGAAGGGAGAGAAAGGTGCCACAATCTATTGTAAAGAATTTCACAAAACCATATTGAACCAAATTAAAATGCTTCTCAGTAATAAGCAAATGAATAAAATAGGGAATTTAAATTATGCCATATAGTATACTATATCTGATGTCATATCATTCCCAGTTTCCCTGAATACGTTGCCTGTCTTGTTGACAACAATAGGCATAATACCAAACATACAGAAATACAGTTATCAAAAAGGCTAGCTAGAAAGGATGGTTTTCAACATAGCCCTTCATAATCTTACATCCTAATCATGGAACAGAAATCTAATATTACATTTAATGCTAATACATAATGATTTGAAGGCAAACAATGTATCGTCAATAAACAACACTATTAGGTCTTTGATATTTAGCTGACTGGTAAGCTAACAAATGCATTTTTTCACTTTGGCCAACCTACAATTAACTTCAGGCTGCTTGGCAAGTTAGCAAGTAGATACTACCTTCATGGCCGATTCCAGTCGCTGACATACTGTGTCATCTCCCTGCTGAAGGAATGGAGTACGTACTGGGTTCATTCAGGCAGAAACTTTCCTCTCGACATGTCACTCTGATTGGCGCAGGATGTTCCAATGCGCGCTGCACATCAGTTTATGGAATATTCAAACATCGTTCCCGCCGTCCTCACGGCTTCTCTTAAAATGAGAATAGGCTACAAAGTTGTAAGCTAATTGATATAGCGTATACCACCCCTGAACTGCTTGGATACTTAGTTTTTTTTAGGGAAAACAAATCACTTATGTAAATGAGGTGAAAAGGTGTAACCTTAACTGTATCGTACTTCCGTGTACTTGGGACCGCAATACTGCTCTTGGTGGGTGGGACTTCACATTGATTTGCTCAATATTATAAGCATGGCTAAAGCGATTGGATAACGACTTAACGGAGATATTAGTAAATAATTTGTTTGCGCATTTCCTCCAATACGAGTAATTTTCTTAATTTTGTAGCGAGTAACGACTGTGTTTTGGAAAATGTAAAGAAGTAAAAGTATCAATTGTTGTAATAAAATGTAGTAAAGTAAAAGTACAAAGTCGGCAGACAGATGCATACTCAAGTAAAGTACAGATACATTAAAAAAAATATTAGGTACAGTAACGAAGTATTAATACTTAGTTACTTTACACCACTGTTTCTTGGTGCCGAGACCTGGATTCCCAACATACCCAGGTGCTGACAGACCGGAGGGGAGGCACATCAAAGCCCGTCGATGGCCAGGTCTACATCAGGTGTCCTGAAACAAAGCCCTGAGGGACAAAATTCCCATCAGGCCGGTGATTAAAGCCCACCTCTGGCTGACAGCACTGGATTGACGGGATCACAACGGGAGTCACCTATGGCAGAACTGGACAGAAAGTAAGTGACACATTTTGAGTCGGAAATGCTAGAAGTTAGGTTACTAACTAAAGTAGGTCAAGATGTGACCAGAGGGCGAAGTACAACATAGAAGGTTGACCTAGTCTTTAACAAGACAAACTGATGGCCAAGTAGGAATACAGATGGTTAACCTAGTCTTTACAAAGACGAATTCTAGACTACGTAGATCAAGTCTGTGTGTAAAAGAGTGACTGAGTGAGAGTTTGCAGTTGTCATAATGGGAAGTGGCCAAAGTATAGCCTCTGAGGAGGACCGTAAACGAGGTGTAAAGTTTATGGAACATTTCCACCCACGGAGTACCAAACATTTACCACAATGGACTAGAAAGTATGGGTTCATAGGTAGCCTAAACAATCACAGTCAATTACAGCGCGTGGTAACCATGTTGGAAGTTGAACTCAGTCAAGCTAGAGATAAAAGAAAACAAGACAAAAAAGCAGAGTTGACTTTAGAAAAGGTATGGTTAGAACAAGCGACCAAGCGAAATAGGGTCTAAATAAACAAAAAAAGGCAAGTGAGGGAATAGTGAGTGAGATCATGGTAAGAAGAGAAGATAAGGGTGATAAAGATAATCTTCAAAAAGACCAGACATGACTAGATAAGGACACAGAGGGGGAACCGGGTCAGACCGTTCTAACCTCAGACAAGACCATAAAAACATTGATACCATTGACTTACTCCAAGCATGTGAAGTGTTCGTTAATATGGAACAAAAACCAACATTGGTACTAGTAGTAAACGGGAGGTCTGTAACATTCTTATGCGATACTGGAGCATGTAAAACTGTACCCTATCTATCTACAGACAGACATAACAAAGGTATAGCATGCGTAGACCTGCCACTGCAGGCAAAACACTTATACATGATGAGCTGGACAGCTCACATCTCACTTGCCAAACCCAAAGAGGAAGGGTGGAAAGATTTCGGACAGTTCAGTTTTTCCCGAGCAAAAAGGGCCTCCGATTACAAACCCACTGATGATGGTGAGTGGGAGGACAGCTATAGCTGTCAAACTTTAAGGAGGAGATTAGGTTGGGAAATAAAAGTGTTGCCCATGCTGAATGAGATGTCAGACTGATACATGACCACAGACATTGTACTCACCCAAAAGGATGAGAAAGACCTGGAAGGGTTACCAGACGCTCTGTGGACGTCGGGGCCCGCTGATGTAGGGTTGAAGACCACGGCCTCACCAGTAATCATAACCCCAAAAGTGGCCATAGCACAGGCACTAAAACCAAACACCAAGAGACAAATTATGGCATTTTTAGGCCTGTGCAACTACTGCCGAGCATGGGTACCATCATATTCACAAAAGGTACAACCATTGCAAGATTTAATTTACAACAAGCCAATGGCTATGAACGACAAAATAATTTGTACTAAAGAAGGAGAGAATGCATTCATAAATCTAAAACAGGATTTACAATCCTCCACAGTGCTGTCTTTGCCAGACTATAGGAAACATTTCACACAGACAGTGGACTGCAAAGGGGGATTTATGACTTCAGTACTGCTAGAAAGACATGGGGGACACTTGAAACACATAGCATTCTACTCAAAAAGACTAGATAGTAGCTAGTGCACTACCCCCATGTGTTCAAGCTGTGTGTGTCGCAGCAATGGCAATAGAATGCTCAAATGACGTCATACTGTTCCACCCAACAACGTTGCTAGTTCCACATGCAGTAGATGTGCTATTATTACAAGCCAAAAAGAGTTTTCTTACTCCAGCAGGACAATTATCATATACAACACAACTGTTATCTCAACCCCATTTGACTATGAAGCGATGTACTGTGCTAAATCCAGGTTTACCCAAAAGTCTATACAAAATAGCTGCAAATTTGAGTCGTGGGTGTGGCCACGTCTCAAGAGGAGGGAGGGTAGACTTAATTAATAGATGTTTTACGATGTATGGATTTAATTCCTATACAAAAACTTTTTGTAGAAAATCTGTCATATGCATCCGACACAATCCCCAAGGGAATTTAAGACCTAAGCGAGGTAGGTTTCCATCACCATCCTATCCGTTTGAAACAATACACATGGATTTCATAGAGTTAAATAGTTGTGGCCCATACAAATACTGTCTAGTGTTGGTAGATGCTTTCTCTAGATGGGTTGAAATAGTACCCTCCAAAAACGCTGACGCCATCACAGTAGCAAAAGCCATATGCAAGACTATAATCCCATACCATGGTATTTCTTGCCGCATATACAGTGACAATGGAGCACATTTTGTTAATAGTGTAGTAAAGAAGATGGCAGAACACCTAGCTATTGATCTAAAAATACACTGTGCATATCATCCTCAAAGTGCAGGATTGGTTGAATGCACAAACGGGACGGTAAAGTTCAGACTGAAAAAAAGCACAGACCAGAACTTCTCAGAGTGCAGCTCACTGTCTCTGCATGTTGGCAAACCAGACGGGGTAAGTGAACCACAGTGCGCTAGCTTTAACATCCACTGTGTTCAACGGCTGATCTTTTTATATTGTATCCGTTTTTATCTGAGAATTTTGCTTTGTTGATTTTTGTACCCTTAGTGTAGTGATTCTATATATAACACGTTCAATTGTAATTCTTACACTTGACACATCCTTTTAGTTAACTGCAATAAATAGGCCTATTGTCTATATTATGTAGGGCAGGCAGTAACTTTGAAGTGAAATGCCGCTCATAAGAGTTACATTTATTATCCTGGATCAGGTTTTATAAATCCAAGAATCAAAACTTCTCCAAGTGCAGGGATAGGATGATACCGCCTATCCAGGAGCTACCCAACTGATCCGCCGTGACTAGTGGCTAGTCTTTTATTTTTATTTTTTATTGCACTTTGGTCTGTAGACGTCTTGTACCCAGAGGGAGTGACTAAATATGTCACACGTTCAATTATAATTCTTACACATTGCACATCTTCTTAGACTCTTAATGTTGTTATGCAATTCTACTCACCCAAGGATCTCACTGTAGCTGCTAAATAACTAATTAATTACTGCATTATTGCGTTAATTTATTTAAAATAAAAACTAGCAGCGGTTCCCCGTTGTTGGTCTTCTGCCTCTTGACTGGTCAAGCGAGTACCCTTAAGGCTTCAGTATACTACAGGTTTCCGATGTCACGGGAGCGCCGTAACTATTAATACTTGCGCGTGGTGTTCGAGACGCTAGTTGCAGTCTTCTTTTGAGCAGAGGTGTCACAACTGAGGAGTGGCTATTGACATTGATATTTCTACGGACTAGAAGAAGAAAAAGGTAAAGGATGGCAGAACTGGAAGCAGCATTGACCTTAATGTCAACAGTGGCTAAGATGATCTTAACTGTGTTGTTATGAACCATTAACTGTGTTATTATGAATTATGAGTTCACTGTGCCCTAAAACTCGTCCATGCTTCCTGTTTCCGCTTTGCACGCGCCGCTGAAAAAAGACTGGTGCGCGCCCTCGGCTTGCGCGCTCTAAATCCTTGCGCGCCAGCAAAATCTATGTCATTTTGACATCACTTTGGCACGCGCCATTTTGTGAACGGCAAGTATATTGAAGGCTATAAATAGTCTTCATTTTTTCACCCATAGTAACCCCTCTTCTAACTCAACAATTGGTTGAAGGCTTTAAATAGTCTTCATATTTTCACCCATAGTAACCCCTCTTCTAACTCAACAATTGGTTGAAGAGCCTTAGCCACGCCCCAGAGGGGGCTCAGAATCATATTTGCACTCAGTTGCAAGTTGAACAGTGACATGAAAACACCTCTGGTAGTTGCACAGCATAAGCAATACATTCCTTTGCTGTTCCAATTCCTACTAAAACAGTTTTATAAACATTTTGGTCTAACTAGCACTTTATTAACATGTAACAATCTATTTCTAAATATTTCCTATATAAGAATATCCTTAATCCTAATGAATTAAATATATTTCACACACATTTCCATTTTTCTACTTCCTAGCCAAATTCACATTGGGCTTTATTCTATTATAAATTAATCATAATATCCTATTACTGCTGCTACATGTTTAAATCAGCCAGTGTAGTTTTTAAACCATTACACCTTTTCTAAATTATTCTTATGTGCTATAATTGAAGCTCGTATCCACTACAAGGCCATGGTGCTTGCCTACGGTGCAACAAGAGGAGCTCTTCCTGCATCCCTATATGGGCAATTCATTCTGCCACCCAGTGCCGGGCCGAGCCTTTTGGGGGCCCTAAGCAGAATTTGATTTGGGGGCCCCCTCCCACCATGCGGAGTCACCTGTGCACTCGATTGGGGGCCTTCTGGTGGCCAGGGGGCCCCAAGCTGCCACTTTGTTCACTTATGCCTCGGGCTGGCCCTGCTGCCACCTCTGGATTCCTGGCCAACCAACACCTTCGGCAAATCAGCTCCCGATCCAAACAGTCAAAACTGTTCTCCGTCCTGGCCCCTTAGTTGTGGAATCAGCTTCCATTGGAGGCTAGAACAGCAGAATCTCGACCCATCTCGTCACATCTGAAAATCTTCCTCTTTACATTGTAATTAAATTAGTAAAATTCCACCTATGTTGTCTTAAAATGTTTTGTTTATTTGTATGACCCTTTTCTATGACTTTTTTCTCTGTTTAGATATTGAAAGTATCTTACTCCTGAGTTGTGGTTTATTCACCTAGTTTCTCTTAATGTATGCACTCCCTCATCCAGTCACCCTGGATAAATGGGTCTGCTGAATGACTATAATGTAAATTCAGTGGGGAGAACAAGTATTTGATAGACTGCCGATTGTGCTGGTTTTCCTACTTACAAAGCATGTAGAGGTCTGTAAGTTTTATCATAGGTACACTTCAACTGTGAGAAATGGAATCCAAAACAAAAATCCAGAAAAATGATTTTTAAATAATGAATTAGCATTTTATTGCATGACATAAGTATTTGATACATCAGAAAAGCAGAATTAATATATGGTACAGAAATCTTTGTTTGCAATTACAGAGATCATTTGTTTCCTGTAGTTGTTGACCAGGTTTACACACACTGCAGCAGGGATTTTGGCCCACTCCTCCATACAGACCTTCTCCAGATCCGATAGGTTTTGGGGCTGTCCCTGGGCAATACTGACTTTCAGCTCCCTCCAAAGATTTCCTATTGGGTTCAGTTCTGGGTACTGGCTAGGCAACTCCAGGACGTTGATATGCTTCTTACAGAGCCACTCCTTAGTTGCCCTGGCTGTGTGTTTTGGGTCGTTGTCATCCTGGAAGACCCAGCCATGACCTAGCTTCAATGCTCTTACTGAGGGAAGGAGGTTGTTGGACAAGATCTCGCGATACATGGCCCCATCCATCCTCCCCTCAATATGGTGCAGTCGTCCTGTCCCCTTCGTAGAAAAGCATCCCCAAATAATGATGTTTCCACCTCCATGCTTCATGGTTGGGATGGTGTCCCTGGGGTTATACTCATCCTTCTTCTTCCTCCAAATACGGCGAGTGGAGTTTAGACCATAAAGCTCTACTTTTGTCTCATCAGACCACATGACCTTCTCCCATTCCTCCTCTGGAACATCCAGATGGTCATTGGCAAACTTCAGACGGGCCTGGACATGCGTTAGCTTGAGGCAGGGGACCTGGGGTGTGCTGCAGGATCTAATTCCATGACGGTGTATTGTGTTACTAATGGTGTTCATTGAGACCATTGTTGTTCCAGCTCCATTGTTGTTCCAGCTCTCTTCAGATCATTGACCAGTTCCTACCGTGTAGTTCTGGGCTTATCCCTCGCCTTCCTCATGATCATTGATGCCCCACGAGGTGAGATCTTGCATGGAGCCCCAGACCGAGGGAGATTGACCATCATCTTGAACTTCTTCCATTTTTAAATAATTGCGCCAATAGTTGTTGCCTTCTCACCAAGCTGCTTGCCTATTGTCCTGTAGCCCATCCCAGCCTTGTGCAGGTCTACAATTTAATCCCTGATGTCCTTACACAGCTCTCTGGTCTTGGCCATTGGAGAGAGTTTGAAGTCTGTTTGATTGAGTGTGTGGACAGGTGACTTTTATACAGTTAACGAGTTCAAACAGGTGCAGTTAATACAGGTAATCCTCCTACTAGGGAGTTTTTCATAGCCACTGTGCATCACTTGTGTTGCTTGCTTTTGGGGGTCTCGGGCCGGGTGTCTGTCAAAGCACTTTGTGACAACTGCTGTTGTAAAAATGGCTTTATAAATAAATTTGATTGATTGATTGAGGTAATGAGTGGACAACAGGAGGGCTTCTTAATGAAAAACTAACAGGTCTGTGAGAGCTAGAATTCTTACTTGTTGGTAGGTGATGAAATACTGATTGTCACACTCAGCCCTAGAAGGGGCTGGGATAAGGCATCCTTGAATTGTTATGTCTCTTGTGTATATGTCTCCCATGTTGCAGTCCAGTGTTCATCACGGTGGTTTAGTTGTAGGTTATTTCCATGTGTTTCTGTGTCTCTAGGTTGCTCCCTTATGTGTGGTGTTTTGGCTCCCTCTTGTGTCTGTTTCATGTATAGCTCCCTGTTAGGTCTGTCAGTCCTTATTAGTTGGTTCCTCCCTAGTCGTGTCACATGTTTCCCTTGTCCTATAGATCACTGTCTAGTTATGTCAGTTCCCAGGTGTTTTCAGTTATCCTCATTTGTATGTGTATTTAGCCCTTGTGTTTCCGCCTTGTCCTTGTTCATCAATGTCTACCGTTATGTGTTCCTGTTGTGCTGTATTTTATGCCGTTTCGCCCCTCGTGGCAGTATTTCATTTCATTTAATAAAGTTCTCTTGGATTGTTGCAAAACCTTTGCGCCTGTCTCTCACTTCACAATACAGTGGAACCGTGACAGATTGACGAACCTTTTTCAATGAGACAGCAAAGGGATAACAGTGTTGCACGCTGTCAGGAGGAGGAGGAAATAGAGGCTAGAGCCATGGAGTTGCGGGCTCACATGGACCAGCTAATCGCCTCCGCCTCCGGAGCCCGTTTCCCCACGGTCTCCTGGGAAGACCACGTTTCCTCTGTCTTCCAGGCAGGACCACCCCTGGAGAGTTCTGGGTGGGGCACAGGTCGTAGGAACAGTACAGAAGAGGAGTTTTGGCTGTGGGAGACTGAGGAGGACACAGAGGATTTGGACGGGGAGATGCCGGAGCTCATTAGTGGGTCAGGTACGTCAGAGGACGAGGACTGGACTTCCTCGGGCCCTAAGGCTTTCCAGGTCTCGGTCTAGTTCTTCCATGTGTCAGGCCAGCTTTAGTAGCCCACTTGGCTTTCAAGCTAGCATTACTCCTGACTGTACTAGCCCCAGTAGCTTTCGGGCTGTCATCCCTACTAGCCTTGTTAGCTATCTTAGCTCTCCCTCCTTCTCAGGCTAGGGTTAGCAACCCCTTTGCTAGCTCCTACCCTAGCTCTCAGGTCCAGGGCAGTGGTCCGTCACCCAGGGCCCCCCGTCTGAGGGCTAGCCCGCCTAACCACCCCTCTAGCTCACAGTCTAACCAAGCTAGCTTTCAGGCTAGTTCCCCTAGGCTCCCAGTAGATGCCCCTAGTGCTTCAGTTATTGCTCTTAGGCCCCCCTTTCACCTGTTAGCCGCCAACCCCGTTCATGGGTGGTTCGAGGAGGAGGAGGAGATGCCGGCCCTCATAAGAGGTTCCCCACTCCCGATGGAGGACTGTCTCCCCAAGAAACTTTTCGGGGGGGGCTATGTGGGGTGGCGGCAGCCGCCTCCGGCTGAAGTCGGCCCACCGCCAGCGCCTCCGGCTGTAGTCTGCCCACCGCCAGAGCCTCCGGCGGCAGTCTGCCATCAGCCGCCGCTGACGTCCGGATCCCCTGCTCAGCCACCGCTGACGTCCGGACCCCCTGCTCAGCCGCCGCTGACGTCCTGACCCCCTGCTCAGCCGCCGCTGACGTCCGGACCCCCTGCTCAGCGGTGGCTGACGTCAGGACCCCCTGCTCAGCCGCCGCTGTCGTCCGGACCCCCATCAGTGACGCCGCTGACGCCCGGACCCCCGTCCGGACCCCCGTCGCCGACGCCCGGACCCCCATCCGGACCCCCGTCGCTGTTATCCTCATTTGTATGTGTATTTAGCCCTTGTGTTTCCGCCTTGTCCTTGTTCGTCAATGTCTACCGTTACGTGTTCCTGTTGTGCTGTATTTTATTCCGTTTCGCCCCTCGTGGCAGTATTTCATTTCATTTAATAAAGTTCTCTTGGATTGTTGCAAAACCTTCACGCCTGTCTCTCACTTCACAATACAGTGGAACCGTGACACTAATGTCATGCAATAAAATGCAAATTAATTATTTAAAAATCATACAATGTGATATAATAACATTTTCCATGAAAATCCATAATAAGATATTAGGGATTCCATCTCTCATCAGTTGAAGTGTACCTATGATGAAAATTACAGACCTCTACATGCTCTTTAAGTAGGAAAACATGCCAAATCGGCAGTGTATCAAATACTTGTTCTCCCCACTGTACATAAATGACATGTGATGCAAAAGACATCCTTAGCCACAGTAACATAAATTGACAATTTATTTTATTAATATATTTTTTGGTTTGAACTTATCTTCCAGACCATGCATATAAAATAAGTGTGGTGTAGTGGGCTAAGTCGCTGCATTGCAGGACAGTGTACCTCATGGTAGTCAGTGGTTCGAGTCTGGCTGTAGGTTCTCTGATTTTCCCGGGCCTCCTTCATGAGGCAGCAAAAATTGGCATAGGCTGCCCAGGATTTGGGTTAGATAAATCAGATTATCTATCCAGCCACATAACTCTCCAGCGACTTGTGTCCAGATCAGGCGCCTGTGTGTTTAATCACGGAAGTGTAGTCAGTGAACATAATCCTCCCATGCATGATCTGACAAAAGGCTTCTATAGTGGATTCGCGTTTGAAAAGAATTGTCGGTTAGGGTGACATGTGGTTGGATAAACCATGTGCATGCCCTTCGCCATCCCACAGACGTGTGCAGGGAGTTGTGGAGCTGCCGACAAGGCAGTATTAGAGGCAATTGGGAGGGGAGAAAAATCTTTGGCCGGAAATCTTTTTTATTAAATGATGCAACCAAACTATCCTGCTAAGTACAATCATTAAATCATCCAGAACACATAAAACACTAATATTGGAACTAGATGGTCATCATTGTCAAACTTTGTTATTGGTTTACCCAAGGGAGTGTCACTGCAAGATGTAGAGGAGACATTGTTGTTTCACTAATCCCAACCTGAACAAGAAACACATGACGGAGCAAGGACAAGGTTAAGAATGAAAAATATGTAAATTAATAAACATTGCGCTAAGAGGTGATTTATAGATATCAAGTAACACATTTAAATCCTCACAGGTTAAGTTGAGTACATAGGGATTATACACATCCATTTGTTGACAAGATTTTGTTGATTGTTGCAGAGGCAGCGCAACTTTTTTGCCTGCTATCGCTGTTTACCGCAATTTTACTAGTGACAAGTAAACAGTGACAGTATACATTGCAGTCAAAGATACCTGGGGCCTTTTTGGGTCACCTGTTACCGGGTTACATAGCCATGGTAACTTATGCTGCAAACCTAACCTGCTCCGGAGCAGGTTATAGTCAAGATAACCGATTAACCAGAACAAAAGCACCGCCTACTGACCAATCAATTCTCGATTGAAATATGTGTCACCATTCTGGGAATCGCCATTGGCTTACTCTGATGAGATCAACAGAGGGACTATTGTGTCTTTGTCAGCTTCTTGAGCCATTTGTGCCAGTGGAGTGTGATACATCGAAGTTGTGCCCTTACAGTTCCACAGACATTATGCATAATGTTGTGTTGTTTTCGACAGGTATTTTAATGTATGCTCTGTTTGATACGGACCAACATCAATGTATCCCCTTTCCCTCTAGAGAGAGTTACTATTTACTCCTACAGAACTTGTTGAACAACCAAGTATTTTGACATTGATTAATTTTTCAAAACCTGTACTTTTTATTTGTTCCCATGAGAGTTTAACACTGTCAGGGTTGCAAATCAACGAATACGATAAATAAAATTGATATACATGATCAGCATTAAGCAACACATTGGTTTTTAATGGAATACACAATTGTAATTATAGTCAGTGATATCGATTTCCTGGGCATTTATAAATTCACAGGTGGCAATTTCTTCCCAGCTTCCCTTCCTACTTAATGTCTGGATTATATTTCGTATGCTCTTCAAATTTCTCTATAATTATCATTTACTAAAGTTAACGAAATATGCGGCTCTCATAGACTTGTCTGTGTCTGGGATTGGTCTGATGGTGCACACACCGCCCCTTTTATGTGAATGTGCTCGTCACTACATTGGGAAATCCTGGGTTGATTAAACGAATTGATAACCACGGTCATGACATCTCTTATCTAGATCGCAATTGTTAGGTTCAGTGAAGCCAGATAATGAAAAAAAAAACAGGGCATGTTGAACGTGCTTCGTAGTATAGGCCCCTGATGAGTGGAATCAGGTGTAGTAATTAGGTCCCAAAACCAGGACTGAATAAACAATCTCTACTCTACTCTGGGCTCAGGGTTTAGGGGTACATAAAAACAGATAGTTGATGATGGCACAGCAGAGCAAGAGCAAAGTGCTTGAGATTCATGGCAACACAAGTCTGCTTCAATCCAGCCCCACATGACCAGCGGGGCTGAGGCAGCACCAAGATGCTGTAATTACAATACCCAGGGCAGGCTGTCGTCAATCTCTCTGCAGGTGCCCACTTCTGTCAACTCAGCACAATTGCAAGAGGAAATCAAATAATGGAAATATTATTAATTTAGCAGATGTTATCCAAAGAAACATAGTGCACTCATAGCTATGTGGGAAAAACAAACAATACTAAACTAGTAATTACATTTCACTAAGTGAAGTATTTATCAGCTAAAACAGTTCTAATAGGAAGAAGATTTCAATGCAAGCATTAGATCATTGAACGCAACGTGGGGAGGAGGATGAAGAGGAGAAAATTGAGTTATTTTAGGGTTATTTTTAGAATTATTCTGGAAAATGGGTACTATGCGTCCCTAAATTAAAGCTGGCTCTATCATTGTGGTGGTAGAAAAGAGAATAACTTTGACTGAGCATAGAGAGAGCGGTCCTCTCATCAGGGTGAGACAGCCAATAGACCAGATGTATCACAACAAAAGCTAAATTAGATTTTAGTTTCTTGAAAAATACATTATATTGTCACATATTTCATAAACACATTTTAGTTCCTGAAAATAGCCTTTGTTTAAATTTTAAGCTAAAAAGATGTGTTAAAACTAAGTAGGATGGATCATCAGACAGGGGGACTGGCTATGTGAACCACCTTTAGGAGTGCTAAACTATATTTGTCTCTTCCTCTAGTATTACAATATTACAACATTGTTTCTCATCAAGAGATTCTTTTTTCAGAGTTCATTCTTTGAGTTGGTGATGTTGAAATATGCATGTTTGAACTGGAGGAGGGAATTTCATAAAGAGCATTGACATTTGAAGTTTCACATATGAATGTGACCTAATTAGATACATGCTGGGTACTGTATTAAATATTTTGGACCGTGGACAGGCAGTGGAGCTTTTACATGGAAAGACAAACATAATTCTTAATGTATCAGTTGGGGAAGAAATGGCAGAATTTGATTACATTTTATTGTTTAGCCATATAGGGTTCTTCAGGTTTGTACCTATAGGCAAGCATGTAGGAACGGGTTTGATAATGGGGGCACAAAAAATATATTTTTCAAAAATTGTTCTGATTATTGGGGACCACATTGCCTGTCTAACATTGGGGGGATGTCCCCCTCACCCGCCCTGTTCCTACGCCCTTGCCCATAGTGGAAATGTTTTTGGTGCTAGGTAGAACACTTTTCAGAGGGTTCTGCAAAGAACACCAAATTAGGTTTTTTTCTAGCACCCTGTATGATAGTTGCTACCAAGAACCTTTCATTGGTAAAGTGTTTTAATAGAACCCCTTTCTCATTGAGGGTTGCTTCCCAGAACTTCATGTGAAGGGTTCTACCAATTGTTACGCCTGCATATGGCAGGCATAAACATGAATTGAGCAAAGACTCATATATATTAGTTAAAATAAGTTATATTTGTGTTTTCCTTATTCAAATGCATTGCATTGTAGTTTTCTGTTAATATATGTGTAAATGTCCCTTTAAGTGTTCGTGACACCTCTCTCTAGTGAGGGTAGTGGGTTGTTGCTAGTTTTGGTATCTTGTAGATTTGTTTGATTAATGATTATGTTCAGCCATGTTCTATTAGTTAGCTTCCTTTATATAAGCTGCCCAGACTAGAAAGAGGTGTCGGTCATTGTTTGATTTACGTTACGGGTGATTTACTGTTAAGCTGTTTGAGAAGTTTTTTCCGGGAGCTACAAACACAAACATCATATTTTTATTAATTGGAATTATTTAATCAATCTAAACAAAATTGTATTGAGCTATAGTCCCATTTTCGTGCAGTTTAAAATGACACACAACCTGACAAATATTTCACACCATGTTACTCATTCAATAGTTAAAACTATGAAAATACTTTACACATTCAAACATAGAATACAAAAACCAAGGAAATTTTTAAATATGAACTACTTAAGCAATGGCAATCATTGCATGAGGAAAGTTTAGTGGTGATATTTCTGAATGTTTTTTTCATGAAGCAGAAGTTTGCCCTGCTTTGAATAAGCATGGTTAGCTCATACAAAACAAAGGTAAATGTTCTGATTATTCACAATTACAATTTTTACTGAAAACAATATACAGTCATGGTCAAAGATTTTGAGCATGTCACAAAACTAATTTTCACAAATTCTGCTGCATCGGTGTTGATGATTTCCCTGGAAATCCAGAGTTCTCGCGAGAGTACAATTTGAATTTGCTCAGCAAGTTACTCTGGCACAGAGTAATTCTGCTCATTAACTATTCCCTTGTAGCCGAGCTGCACCAATCACATATCTGATATAGGCGTGCCAGAGGTGTGTTAAACAGATGACGATGTAGTCTGGGAGATAAAAGGATACAATTAAGATGCACTTATGAAGTTAAGCACTAATAATTAACATATTTCCTTTTCTCTCCTGTTGCAATAGTCTGAGTTAAGAACGGAGAAATGCTTAATAAATGCGTATAGAGGATTGATAGTATAGACGTTGTTAACTATCTGACCCAATATAGATTATTTATCCGTGTGTGTAAACAGCTACGGAACGAAATACTAGAGCGACCCGGGAAAACTTAATCGATACTCAGAAAACAGTGCATAGGCTACCTAGCTTAAATGTGTGCGTGATAAGGGCTGACAGTAAGCCGCAACAAGATAGCTTACGTTCCCATTAATGACTCCACCGGAGAGGTTCTGAGAAATGATTTAGAATGTCTATGACAGAACTTAGTAAGTGAATAATATTTAATTCTAGTTAAAGGGCATCGAAGTACAACACTTTAACCGGACACAGAATTATACATTACAATACCAAGAGTTACATGTCGTCTTACACTTCTAAATATGATCTACGATCTAAGCATGTCTTATATGGTTCAGTCTATTTCAACACTTATTCAACATATTTGCTATGGCGCGCACTTACGTGGGCCAGGAGAAATCGTTAAAGAGATTTCATCCGTTTAACATTAAACAAAGACTTATATTTCCCCTCGAGAGGGGATGCCCACAACTACCACTGCATACGAAATAAAGATCAGTTCACTGGCTGGAATTGGAGAACAAAAGAGTACATTAACAATTAGATTATGCGTCGCCTCGGCGGCGCTATCCGGGCTGAAACAAAAGGACTGGGTTACAAACATTTGTCTCTGCTTCACTGTAGAAAGCTAGTATTAATCTCTTCTAGTCGCTCTGTGGAGAAAAACATATAGCTTTGCATGTAGTAAACCAAAACTCACTTTATGGGATGATCCAGCAAGCCCCAAAGTGATATATCATGATATACAGTATGATGTTGAGATCTCAGCTTCTTGTTTGACTACCCATAGTGTGGGGTTTGGCCCCCCTTCCTTCCGGGTCTAACTCCGGCAGTCGTCAAGAGTGTGAGAGACTGGTAGTTCTTAGACAGCTGCTATAATCAGTCCTGTGGAACATCTAAAAATTCACTACAACGACAGCGCTGCAACCTCGAAGTCATTAGTAAACATTGTAAGATCACTATGGATGAACACCAGTTGTTTAAAACGGCTTTGGTCACTACAATGATCGACTTAAACTTCGCTTTTTGTCTAAAATAGGAACACAAGATGGCGCTCGAATCGTTCCTTTTTTAAAAAGGACGTTTTTGCTGTTTTGCCTAATATGGCAAGAGTTTTATCTACCAGTTAGCTCCGCCATAGGGGCTTAGCGAAAAACCACTGGTGATAGGTCGTAGTGTTATCTAATTGCGTACAGTGAGATTTTCAAATGCATGCTTGGTGCCGCCCTTCAAGTTGGGTAATTTTCATTACTTAAGGCCAGACCCTTATATATCCTCCGGATTTGTGTCTGGATTTTTCCAGGCTAGTTGATGATGGAAATTTGCATATACTCCAGAATGGCATAAAGCGTGATCAGATGAATTGCAATGAATTGCAAAGTCCCTCTTTGCCATTAAAATTAACTTAATCCCCCCAAAAAACTTTCCACTACATTTTAGCCCTGCCAGACAAGGACCAGTTGCCATCATGTCAGTGATTGTCTCGTTAACACAGGTGAAATTGTTGATTGAGGACAAGGCTGGAGATCACTCTGTCAACCTCCAAGTTTCAAAGCTGTGCTTCTGTTCTTCTGCTTCTTTACCTTAGTGCTGCCTTCGACACCATTGACCGTAACATTCTTCTAGACAGATTGGAAACCTATTTCAGGGTACGTGGACATGTACTGGAATGGTTCAGATCGGAAAGATATCAGTTTGTATCTGTGGATGGTCTGGACCGCTTCTTTTCTCACTGTACTGTACATGTTGCCTCTTGGTGATGTCATCCGGAAACACAATGTCAACACCAAAGCTGTACATTTCAGTGAAAAAGGAAAAAGCCCAAAAATTGCACACCCTTGATATAAGAAAATTATTAACTTCTTAACTCTGAAAAAACTGAAATGTTAATTTTAGAAACCAAGAGACCTGCTATCTGGTAATGAACATACAGTGCCTTGCGAAAGTATTTGGCCCCCTTGAAGATTTCGATCTTTTGCCACATTTCAGGCTTCAAACATAAAGATATAAAACTGTAATTTCTTGTGAATAAGCAACAACAAGTGGGACACAATCATGAAGTGGAACGAAATTTATTGGATATTTCAAACTTTTTTAACAAATAAAAAATGGACAAATTGGGCGAGCAAAATTATTCAGCCCTTTTACTTTCAGTGCAGCAAACTCTCTCCAGAAGTTCAGTGAGGATCTCTGAATGATACAATGTTGACCTAAATGACTAATGATGATAAATAAAATCCACCTGTGTGTAATCAAGTCTCTGTAAAAATGCACCTGCTCTGTGATAGTCTCAGAGGTCAGTTGAAAGCACAGAGAGCATCATGAAGAACAAGGAACACACCAGGCAGGTCCGAGATACTGTTGTGGAGAGGTTTAAAGCTGATTTGGATACAGAAAGATTTCCCAAGCTTTAAACATCCCAAGGAGCACTGTGCAAGCGATAATATTGAAATGGAAGGAGTATCAGACCACTGCAAATCTACCAAGACCCGGCCGTCCCTCTAAACTTTCAGCTCATACAATGAGAATTCTGATTATAGATGCAGCCAAGAGGCCCATGATCACTCTGGATGAACTGCAGAGATCTACAGCTGAGGTGGGCGAGTCTGTCCATAGGACAACAATCAGTCGTATACTGCACAAATCTGGCCTTTATGGAAGAGTGGCAAAAAGAAAGCCATTTCTGAAAGATATCTATAAAAAGTGAAATTTAAAGTTTGCCACAAGCCACCTGGGAGACACACCAAACATGTGGAGGAAGGTGCTCTGGTCAGATGAAACCAAAATGGAACTTTATGGCAACAATGCTAAACGTTATGTTTGGTGTAAGAGCAACACAGCTCATCACCCTGAACACACCATCCCCACTGTCAAACATGGTGCTGGCAGCTAAAATTGATGGGAAGATGGATGGAGCCAAATACAGAACCATTCTGGAAAAAAACCTAATGGAGTCTGCAAAAGACCTGAGACTGGGACGGAGATTTGTCTTCCAACAAGACAATGATCCAAAACATAAAGCAAAATCTACAATGGAATGGTTCACAAATAAACACATCCAGGTGTTAGAATGGCCAAGTCAATGTCCAGACCTGAATCCAATCGAGAATGTGTGGAAAGAACTGAAAACTGCTGTTCACAAACGCTCTCCATCCAACCTCACTGAGCTCGAGCTGTTTTGCAAGGAGGAATGGGCAAAAATCTCAGTCTCTCGATGTGCAAAACTGATAGAGACATACCCCAAGCAACTTGAAGCTGTAAGCGCAGCAAAAGGTGGCGCTACAAAGTAATAACTTAAGGGGGCTGAATAATTTTGCAAGCCCAATTTTTCAGGTTTTTATTTGTTAAAAAAGTTTGAAATATCCAATAAATTTTGTTCCACTTTATGATTGTGTCCCACTTGTTGATGATTCTTCACAAAAAATCACAGTTTCATATCTTTATTTTTGAAGCCTGAAATCTGGCAAAAGGTCGAAAAGTTCAAGGGGGCCAAATACTTTCGCAAGGCACTGTACTGTAGATGGTTTTACAGTTATATAAGAAAAAACTCTAAAATACCTTGGTGTTACACTGGACCCACCTCTCTTTTGACGAGCATGAAAAACATACCTCAAGCAGCTTTTTTCCATCTCTGAAACATTGTAAACAATTTTAACTTGAATTCTTAGAACCACAAAATTTGAACATCTTACCCTAATTCTAGTCTCTGTACACTGGCTGCCCAGTAAGGCTAGGGCTGATTTCAAAGTTTTTTCTTTTTACTGTTAACCTACAAAGCACTAAATGGACTTTCCCCTACTTATCTATCTGATTTGGTGCTGCTTTACCAACATACATGTACGTTACATTCACAAGATGCTGGCCTCCTTACTGTTCCTAGAATTGGTAAAACAGCTGAAGGAAGGGCTTTCTCACATAGAGCTCCAATTTTGTTGAATGATCTGCTAACCAATGTGATAGATGCAGACTCAGTCTCAACATTTAAGTCTATGCTAAAAGAGAAAGGCGGCATTGTTGATGAACCACCCATGCTGGCTTGCCTGGTAAGCTCCCCTCTCCACTGGGATATCCTTGCTCTCACGCCACTCAGGGGCAGAGGCTCTCTAATGTCTCTGATGTCATGTTCATCCTAGGAGGAACCAAACCCTTGGAACATGCTTCAAGGCCATGTGACTCTATGACTCCTTCCTGTTCCCATTCTGTTACCACCCTGCTGTGCTGGTGCCCACGTCACTGCTGTTGGTGATCACAATTCCACCTGGTGACTCAAGCTGTACATCTCCAGCAAGTGTTGCATTCTCCCTTCCAAGACCACCAAATGGTCATAGGACGTTAATTTATTGAAAAATGTTCTCCAGGCAGTCCTTTGATAGTTTGATTCAAAACTGAGGGTGGACCTCACATTAAGTTTAATTTCGATATTTTGATTTATAATTACGATGTATATATATTAGTGGTGCAACGGATCGTCACTGATCCGTGATCCGTTCGGATCAATATCTTCGGTTCGGGACACACGTGATCCGCGGATTGATTACTGAAATAAAAAAGTTTTGCGCATGTTCAGTCCGCTCACAGCATGGTCATGGCGAGCGGAGGAACGGAGGAGCTTGGACGTCCCGTGTCATTTAAATCCCCTGTATGGGA
>JACXGM010002180.1:0-22322 GCA_016801145.1 Umbra pygmaea
TACACCCTGATGAAGGCTTGTAGCCGCAACGCGTAGGTGCTGAATCTTTTTTAAGCCATGAAGAAATAAAGAATTTATACATTTTCAAATACTACTGAGTGCCTTGGATTATACTTTTTCTACTTTGACTGAAACATCCCGAACATCCAAAGAGCACCAAGATAACTAACTCACACCCCGTGTAGCACTATACCTGCACTTTTTAGCTTTTGCCTCATTTTGGTGTCAGAAGAATCTTGGCGACAAGATGAACAAGTTAAACCCAACATTTTGAGACAATGGTTCCTGCATGATGTCATATAGAGCCAAATAACACAAAAACAAATGTTAAATTGTATGTTCAATATTGTAGAAATACATGTAAACCATGAACAACATCACTGTAAAAATCCATATTAGCATGCTCACAGGTCTTGAGAACCAGTGTCAAAGTTTGGGGGACATTCAAAAAAGTAAATAAAGCACTGTATGTAATGGCCCATCACCTGGTACCTCCTGGTAGTACTTGAGACTACTGGGAGAATCAGCAAACCTTGCAACGGCACGTATGGATGTGCCATCCTGGAGGAGTTGGACTACCTGTGCAACCTGAATGGGCTGCAGGTACCTCCTTATGCTACCATTAGTGACAAGGACACTACAAAATGCAAAACTGAAGAAGCATCACTAAGGAAGGATAAGGAGAGAGCAATTGTCTGTGGCCACCACCTACAAAACCATTCCCTTTTTATGGGTTGTCTTGCTGTTGCCTCTCCAATGCATTTGTTCTCACTTCAATTTGCACCAAAACAGGTCACATTGATTCACAATCGCTTGTGTGTCCTAATTGGAAAGATTGAGATCTCTGAAGTTTAAATGACTTGGTGTTATACTGTGATGATTTTGTGTTCCATTCATTTATCGGAGCAGTGTATATAGGTAATATAAAGGTGTATATAGACATATATAGAGAAGCTAAAATAGATCCCCAATTTATAATCTTTCTAATTTCTATACACTCTTATTTCTCTTTCTCCGAGGTTTCTAGGTTAGTACTTTCTCTCTTCCTTCCCGTGTCTAGATGTTGGGCCCACCCTACAACCTCATTAGACGTCACTGGTCAGCTCTGGAGCAGCTGACATAGTTTAGAAGATTCTACTGTTTTAAAAAGAATTCCTGTGATACACTGTATATCTAAACGTTAAAAAGATTATAACCTTATTATTAATGGAAAAAAAATTACTTTCGCTTCAACAGCTAAATGCGAATCCAGAACATCGCTAAGAAAATGGCTGCCATAGAGGTGAAAAACAACTTGGTTCCAAAAGTCTGATTTCAAGCTAACTACAGTAAGATCATGAACCTAATGCCATTGTGCATATATTAAAAACAATATAATAGACAATATACTAATACTTTTGCAATTACTGAAGTCATGGAATGCATCTTTAAATGCCTTAGGCCAGGTCAAGGAATGATTTGGCCTTCTACAAGACAGAATCACTGCAAAGATGGTGTAGCTAAAGAAACATATGAAAAATCTCCAAAGTCCATTATCACTCCCTCCTCCACCACCTGGCCCTGTACACTCTGGCTTTATGTCAGTTTGCATAAAGACACACTGTATCAAAGTAAAAAGGCATTGCAAAATACCTCAAGTCCTCGACTGCCCCATTTTAATAGCTAATAGAGAGATACAGAAACACTGGTACATAGATGCAGATGATCATTAATTAGCAGTTTGTTCAAACCTAAATTCTTTCAAAAATATCTGGGGAGATGCGCAATTACAGATACAGAGAATTTGGATTAGGAGTCACTCCTTTTCCTGTTAAAGCGTAGGAATTCCAACAATGCCCCTCACCCCATGGAGGACAGTGACTATTGGACAAGCAGGCTCAATAAGCAGGGAAGGAATGTGAGAGCCCCTAGGACCTAGGTAGAAAGGACAAAGGTGAGGTGAAGGGATGGAGTGGGGCTCTCTGCAATCATACCATGTTAATATACCATACCTAGAGAAAGAGTTAAACGTGAGTGAAAAAGAGACACATGGAGAGTGAGAGCGATGTAGTAGAGAGATAAGGGATGTGGGAGAGGAGAGTGATTGAAAGCAGAAGGAAAGTGAGGAGGTATGGAGCAGAGAGCTGACAGGAAAGGAGAAAACAGGTGTTAAAGGAGAATTCTGGGCGATTTCATAGCTGTGTTGTTAGGAAATTTGGAGTGCGTTCAGTAGAAACTCATACAATCTGTGTTGCCTACACCGTGTTATCCTCCTGCTCCAGTTTACACCCGTAATGCTGAAATGGGGCAAGTTTTAAAACGTGCTTTTAGTCTCTTAACATGTTCGAAGTTACATTACAAGTCCATAGCCATGTGCATAGATTTTTTCAAAGTGAACACAGCAAATCTGACCGCAGGAGATATGCAAATAAGTTGTGATACATCAGCCAGTGCACAAACCTCTGTTTTTTTCTGGTGAAGTCCACACTTGTCGATTGTCGAACTCATGCAATACAATATTCCAAAATGTATTCTTTCCACAAAAAAAATTGCCGTGGTTATGTCAATATGCGGCGTCGGAGCTAGTGGGGGAGCCAACACGTGCCCCTGGCAACACTATATAATGCCGGCAACATGAACTCTTTAGTTCCCTCTTCAAAATAATAGCGCTCATTTGAATTTATTGCAATAATCATTGTGAAGTCATTGCATAGATATGTAGTGGGTCCATGTTCATGTGTTGCTAAAATTAGTCTATTGTTAGATAAAACAGTTTCTAGTGAACGTTTTTGAAATGCAATCCTGTTTTCAACATGAAACACGGACAATATATTCAATCAAATTCTGCGTACATTGTATTTGTTACTGTTTTTAACAAAAAGTTGTTATTAAAAACATGTTACTGTACATGTTATTTTGCAATCACATACCTACTCTTATTGTTTCTTTACACACCATTTAATTGCACTTGGTTACAATTCACTAGCTTTGTAATGACTTCACAGTGATTATTGCAATGAATTCAAACAAGCGCTCTTATTGTGAAGAGAAAACTAAAAAGTTAATGTTGCCGGGATTACATAGTGTTGCCAGGGGAACGTGTTGGCCCCCCCACTAGTGCTGACGCTGTCCATAGACTACTGTATGTACAGTAGCAGAATTGATCGGCCGCAACCTGATACTACTACTTTGCCTTCACAGCTCAAGATATTTTGTGCATGCGCATAGGTAACTAAGCAACAGTGGAGACTCACGGCGAAATCAGAGAGGACCTGGAATAGCGTACAGACGGAATTTGGAGTTTGATCAGGAGGAATTTGAGAAAATGGTTTGAGTTTCTGCCTTTCCAAATTGCAGGAACCAAATGAAGAGATATTTGTGCTTGAGCTTTCACCGTCTACCCCTCCACAATAGGGAGATTTTACAGTTGTGGCTGGTTGCACTTCAGCTTGATGTGCAAACCCCCTTGCGAACTATGGACATAACCATGGCAAAAAAAAATTTGTGGAAAGAATACATTTTGGAATATTGGATTGTATGAGTTTGACAAGCGACTTGTGTGGACTTCACTGGGAAAAACCAGAGGTGCACTGGCTGATTTATCACAAATTACTTGTACTGCAGTCAGATTCGCTGTGTTCAATCTGAAGGAATCACTGCACATGGCTAGGCACTTGTAATGACATTTTGAACATGTTAAAAGGCTAAAAGCACGTTATAAAACATGCCCTGTTTTAGCGTAACAGGTGTAAACTGGAGCAAGAGGATAACACGGTGTAGGCAACACAGATTGTATGAGTTTTTCTCGCTACTGACAGCACCTTGAATTTCCTAACAACACAGCTACACGTTGAAATCACCTGGAATTCACCTATAACAGAAGGAAAGTGAGGAGGTAAGGACAGGTGGCGCTAAGGAGGAGGTGGGGCAGGAGAGCATGCCCGGGGCAGAGACGGAGCGAGGAAGCTGCTGTGACCACCACTGAGCAGACTACAGGATAAACAAGCAGCAACACACCAACCACACCCTTTCTTTTTATCTAACAGCTGAAGACACTTCATTTGGATGTCCCTGCCAATTTTTAATCTCCCTGACTGAAAAAATAATTAAACGGATTATACTTACATTCTCCCTGTAACCAAGAAAGAAGGTTCTCCTAAAGATACAATCAAATGAGCTTTTCAAAATCCTTTTTTGTGAAGGCTGCATTATTGCGCTATGAACCAAATACGAGAATGAATCGATCCATAACTTAAGGAGATACGGTTCAGTGTATTGAGCATCACTACTTCAAAGAGGTTGCATAGAGTATTACCATGAATCCAATGCAATTAACTATACTGAAAGACAGTTTCAGTGTCTGTCTGCATACATATAAATAGATTTGCAAAGCAAGAAATAGTGAAGCACTTTGAAACACTTGTTTGCTCCGAGCATAAGAAACAAGATGTCAGCCTTAACTTAAACAGCATGGATTTGGTACATTCTACCACATCATTCAGCCCTAGATCCATGGTTAATGTTGGGGAACCTGTGACATCATCCAACAGAGGACAATGTAGCCTGGTCAGGCTGAATGAGGCCAGTCAGTGAGGTCATCATAGAGAGACAACGTACTCGGCACAGTGGGTAAAGAGCAAGTGCGGTTTCAACTTCAGGTTTCATGGTGACTCACAGTAGGCTGATAACATACAGCAGTACAGTATACACATCTTGTCCTGTCCACACCTCTGACCAGGTCAATGTTTGGATATGCTATACAAACAACTTTTGAGATTTTATTTTCTGACAACATCAACCCAACTAGAACTTTTGATAGTTAGGGTCAAGATATTTGTCATGTTGAGGGCAGGAACTTTTTTTGACACCTTCGGTTTAATAACAACAACAAACACAGTAATCGCCTAGGTCCATCCACTTGGCACATTTAAAACCCTAGCAAAGCAGGCAGTATAAGATTAATGCTCTAGAAACCACCTGCTACTAATGACCTAGTTAATGATCAGCCAGAGTGAAACCAGGTAGACTGAACAAGCTGTTGATATTGTCACCTCAGACATGTGACCATGCTGTTAACAACAGAAGCTCAGCAGTAAACGTAGCCCTGGCAGATACACCACTAATTCACGACTCAGGAGACGAGCCTTCCTGGGCTGAATGGCACAGGTTAAAGATTACTAGTTTGATTCAGCAGTGTGTTCTGTAATCAGAAAATGATCTGTTTTCTGATCATTCAGAGAAAGTTGAGGAAATAGCCAATTAGTTTGCAATAGAATAAATAATAAAGCGTACATCAGGATAAAAGTTAGGTTGATATTGATCAAGGCTCAGTCAAGAGACACTTAATATAATGCTCACTGGTTAGTCAGAACAATGAAATCCATCAAGAGTTATTTGCAATTAGGTGGCACAGTCAGATACTAAATGTACATACACACCTAAACCAAGCCCCACAACATATCAGTGTGCCATTTTCCTTCTCACTTATTCCTGAAATCATAAAAACCATTAACAGAATGACACTCCTGGTGGACTTTCAACTTATAAAGTATAAAAGGAAAACTGCAAACAAGCATTCCAAAGTCTGTCCGGAAAAATACAAATGTTTTGTTTACCATTTTAAACTAGCTCTTATCTCCACTAAATACAACACTATAATTACTGACCAAAAGAATTGTGCAATTCCAACGGTTGATTTCAAGTTTTATGCACCTAGTCATTAAACAAACATTTGTGTACGATACCTGATTAGGGAAAAATAATTGAGTATTCACCAATATAATTATACATTTAAGTCCAACAGTATATAAAATCTTACCGCACAAAAAACATGTAACATCTAAAAACAAACACACTTCGCTTTCTGAAAAGTTTGAACATGCTACTCAGTTCAACACCATTTTGACTGCTCTTACCCAGTCCTCCACATCTCTTCCATCAGAAACGAGGCCTCCAGTCACCGGTGGCTGTTCCCAGTAGATGTTGGGCTTGCCGTAGCGCCAGATCTTGCCTCTGGTTTTCTGTGAGAAGAAAGCAGCTACGGCCAATGCGGCAGTAACCAAGAACCCAAGTACCATGGCAACAGCCTGGAGGAGACATCAACATCAAAGAGGATACTTCTCAATGTTACCCTACCAAACCATAGTCGGGACATTTTACATTCATTAAATCATACATTAAACACCATTTAGTGTAACTGTGGATCTACCTCTTGTGGGTCAACTCTGCAATAGTGATAGAGGTACTGGTTGTACAAGCCGACTCCTCCCATATTGGAGTAGCCGGATGAGTACAGGTTCTGACACATCATCAGCATAGGGTTGTACATCATGTTCTGAGAGCTCTGGGCCATTGGGTTGACTCCAACGATGTACACGATGGTGATGATGCCCTGGATAAAGCACATGACGGCACTGACCACCAGCACCACCAAGTAGAACTTCCTGCTCCTGAACGTGTTGGACTTCGAGAAAGTGGCCACAAAGATTCCGAGGGCCACGAAAAAGTTGATTGCCGCCATGGCTATCATGCTGGTCTTGGCTGAGTAGGGCGTCGGGTAGGAGCTGTAGCCACGGCCTCCTCCGTAGCCTCCATAGCCCCCATAGCCTCCATAACCTCCATAACCGGAGCCATAACTGCCCCCAACTCCACCGTAGCCCATCCCTCCTCCGTAGCCCATCCCTAAACCGCCCATCCCATACTGCATGTCCCAGACCAGGGTGGACGCAACGCATGCAAAGATTCCCACACAGAACACTAGGATGGTGCCAAACATGGCCTTGACAATTCCAGGAGGGGAGAACCACTTGTAGAAGTGCTGGGGCTTCGCTTCCATATAGTAGGATCCCGGGGGCGGTGGGTAGGGATCGAACTCACTCTTGGGGGGGAGGTAGCTTTGTGAGGTATGGTAGCCATTGGGGGGCGAGCTGTATGGAGGACTGTAGACTGGAGGGCTGTCGTAATGCTGCTTCTCAAACATATCCCACAGGTAGCAGAGTCCTACAGAGACAAAGCACACTGACATATTAGTGGGGACTTGAAGCTTACAACAGCACATTGCGAGAACAGGGCTACAACTTGGTCTCACACAAGCTTTACATTATGATGAGTGAGTCAGAGATGGCAGCAGGAGGACGAGTATTAGTGTGTGGCGAGGGGTGGCAACCCACAAGAGTTAGAGGACCTCTAAGATCGCAAGTTTGGGAAAACTTCGGTTTCCCAGTCAGTTACAGTCATAGATTGTGTATATATCGGTTACATTAGTACAGGCGATAGAGTGGTGGATAAGATGAGGACTGTGTGTCAGCGTTGTTCAGCAGTTGTTGGGTATGTAAGTGGAAATAGTACATCTAACATGCTAACGGATATCCGACGCAATCACCCAGATGTGCTAGCTCAGAAGAGAGACTGTATGATACTGGTACAGCTTGAGACATGCACAATAAAAAAAAATGTGTTCTGCATTTTTGTTTAGCTTTTCCCTCCATTGTACCGAACTCGTACCGAACCCTGATGTCTGAACCGAGGTATGAACCGAACCATTAATTCTGTGTACCGTTTCACCCCTAGTTTGATAACTTTTCTCTACATTTACAGCCATCAGTCCAACGTCTGCATTGCTATTAAGCGTACCACAGTTAAATGGTTTATGAGTGCAGAAACTTCCCTAGCAATCACAACAAAACACTAAGCCAGAGTTCCTCACATTAAGGGCTGAAATACTTTACATGACCTTAGCTGTGAATTCTGTGAACCAGCACATTCAGAATCAACGTGGAGACATTGGTACCAGGAAGCAGAGTTTAAACTGTAGGCAAGCACAATGCTGCTATTCTCCCCGCCCCATAGTTTGTGGGAGTCTTCCTTCAATCCCTCATATTGTCCTACTGTCTTTGAACATTCCCACCAGCAGCCACAGTGGTGTTGTTTTGAATTCATGCTTCACAGAGTGCTGGTCCGCAGTGTAAACAGTCTAAACAATACCCATTATTTTACAAAATAAACGGGCAAAGTTGGAATCATAGCAAGCTAATATAAAACAAAATCCAGAGTTTTACATTTGTGATGTGAAGTATAAAATAAATATAAATACCTACCCTTTTTTTCTGACTGTGAGGAGATAATGCCAGTCTCTGATAAGAAAAGACTGTATTGTTCCATTTACTTAACATGTCACATTGTCGTGCTATGGGAGAACAGTGTGTTGCTAAATGCATTAGATTACAGGTCTACAAATAAGACAATAACCTTGCTTCCTGCTTGTCTACACACTTAGACTAAAGGTTTCCAAAGTAGTTGTTATAATGTCCCCATAGGAGAACGCTTCTTGGTTCACAGAAGAAACATTTTTGGTTTCTAACCTACAAGGGGTTACGCTGGGAACCATAAGTGTTCTCATATAGCGGGAGCTGAATAACCTTTTTGGATCTTTGTTCTTTGAATGTTCTGTGAATGCAGTAGGTTGCCAAACTCCAAGTTTTATTACAATTACAACTATAAACACAATGTTACAGAGTCGAAACCTTTACATCACGAAGGACAAACAAAAGAGACAGGCCTGGCACAAACCATGCAGCCATTCTCGATTTGTGACTCAGGAGCAGACTACTGTGCACTAGTCTTGCCTGACTAAAAGCCTTCTTCACTGACAGCACCTCACCTACTCCCCCCAGTCTTCCCTCACCGCATCTCACTCCCTAACTTATTGTCTTTCTCGTTGGAGGGTAAAGGAAAAAGTCAGGATTGATAGGCAGAGGGATTGTTGTTGCCATGGCATTTAGGGAGAAAAAAACAGCTGGCCACATTTGAAAAAGGACCAAACAAGAGCTCTCCTGTGTGGATACTGTCTGGAGTGAAAATGAGCAGTGAGAATTGGTTTAGAATAAGGAATAGTAACTCCATCATCACACCAGATTAGAAATATGTCTATCTGCACTGTGATAACTTTAGACACACAGGTCTGTACAACCTTCTCTGTACATGGTGATGTTGCTTCACCAACAGCTAAACACCTCTGACTGGGCAAGTAACCAGGGTAGCATAGTAAGGAGTCAATGGTTAAGGTGTCTGAAGGTTGCCGGTTTGATTCTCGACTGTGCCAAATGTCATTGTGTCCTTGAGCAAAGCACAGAACACCAAGTTGCTACAGGTAGAATGTCCTGTACTTACTGCAAGTCTCTCTGGAAAAGAGCATCTTCTAAATAACTAAAATGGAAATGTAGTAAATCCTAGAATAAATTATAGTTCCAACAGCCTTCTACAGTTCAGAGCTTCATGCAAAAGTTGCCTCTATAAAACAGAAATATCTTGTTACCAAACAACCCAGGGATAGAGACCACTGCATGAGTTGGTGTTAAAAATCAGCCATCGAACACTGATGAGCTGTCAATCAGTGAACACTCAATCCTCTCTGGTTGATTATCTCTTATTGAACAGAAGTCCAGAAAGGCAAGAGATACGTCACATCTGTACATAATGTTATAATCCCGGGGTGATGTAGGTTTAACTGTATGAGGTACTGGGGCACAGTCATTCGTGGTATTCTAGATACATGGGCATATACTTTCAAACTCTAGCCTCTTAGACCAGTCGATGGAGGTATGGTCTCGCAATACTCTGACACTACACCACCCAAATATATTGTGCCTAAGAGCCTGTGGACCAAGGTAGGCATTCAAAACCCTTTGGAGGATCTATCAATGATCAATGTACAGTATTTTTTAAACGGATGAAACAGGAAGGCAATAAGCAAATAGTTTAATCACAATGCAGTCATAGACAGACTAGAGTAAGTAAAAACATTAGTCTTCCAGAGAACACTATGGGCATAATGGCGATGCATTTAAACCGAGGTATTCCGCTTACACTATCTGATGTTTTTAAACACAAAAACAAGATCCGATGAATAGTCGCAAAGACCAAGCAGGATGTACAAATGACGTAAAAGAGAAATAACAGACAAAAGCTTCTAACAATGCGAACGGAACCCCCACCTGAGAAAGCAACCAGCGCAGCTCGCACTTTTCGAGAACTTATACGAATTTTGTGAAGGTGCATGAATGTTTGCCAATAACTGTTGTAGTTATTACCGTGACCAAAATAATCTAGATGTGTTTAACTAACACATATAAAACATCAAGTATAACATCCAAATAAACGCATATTAGTCTATTCTGTGAACGAATTCACTAACTCTCTAATTAAAATGCTATCTACACGCATTTATTTATCTATTTGTATTACATTATAATTTTCTCCGTATTTTTGTTTTTAGCGGGTTAAAATCGATTTTACCCAATTTGTACTCACCAGACAGTAGGAAGAGCAGCACGGTGTTGTTTTTAGTGAAATATCCACCGTCCTTTCGAGAGTTTACGTTTTTATAGTTAAAGATTGGGGTTTAGTAAAAATGTACCTATTAAAACTTAAGTGAACAAAGTTTAATTCTTTAATGTTATTCTGTTTTAGATTTGGAAGCTGCCTTTTTTTCACGTCCAGTCCAAGCTCAGAGACTACGGTTTTCCAACAAGTGCATTGTTGCGCATTCTGGAGGTGTGATTAGTAGTAGCCACACCAGACATGACCGTAGGCAAAAGAAAAGAATCGTGGTTTACTGCTACACAGCGTCATAACTGTTTTACTGCTATTGGGTTTCTTTTATGCCTAGAACTAGTAGCCTAGTACCGTAGTGATACAAGTCTATTAATTTGTTGAAGCTGGTTATTCTTACTATTTTGTCATACATTTTTACATATTGGTCTACCTACCATGAAATTACTAATTAATTAGCCTTGACCTAAAAAAATCCCATCAAGGTGAAAGTAGCCCTAAAAGAAAAATGTAAACATTATGTAATATCCAATTGATATGTTGCAATTGTTAACCCATATTAGCTACATGCGTTTCCATGGCAGACATTTCATTTTATTTGGGATAGGCATTCTTCACTAGCTTAAAAAGTAGGTTTGTATCGATAGGCAGCATCTCCATAACAGAAATATAATTTTACTTGGGATACTTCATCTTAAAATAATAGTTTGTATTTATAGGTAGGCAACTAGGCATACATTCATAGGCAGATTCATGTTTAACGTTGTGCAAATTATAACATTTGCTAGTGCAGTTACTATGGTAACAGTTGAGCTGTCCAGTAGACTCGATCCGCATTAAACGAATGCTAATTCACATTGCCTGCAAATATTCGGATAGTTAATCATGTTTCTTCTGTTGGCTTTATACTACAAATGTTTGATTTTAAATCAAAGTAATACTACTATAGGTCCGCAGCTTTTATTACGAAAGACAGCTCTGTACCATTGCATCCTTTATCGAAAAGTAGACTCGCCATATTTAAAATCTTGCTGAGCAATGCATTTTGCACTTTTTGTTTATAAAGATATTTTTCACAAACTACCACCTTATATGAATCACACAGATGAACGTCGACTGGGTACATTGTTGCGCGCGTAGTTTTAAAATGGTCAATTCGAATTAGGCACGCCACTACTGCAAACTTTGGTCTTTATACATTTAGGCTATATATTGACACCTTGCTATAGGAACTGGTGAAAAGTATTTATCATGGGTATGTTAGTTTTCTACTATTTGTAATAAAAAGCAGAACTCAATATTTGGTACAGAAACCTTTGTTTGCAATTACATAGATCATATGTTTCCTGTAGTTCTTGACCAGGTTTGCACACCCTGCAGCAGGGATTTTGGTCCACTCCTCCTCCATACAGACCTTCTCCAGATCCTTCAGGTTTCGGGGCTGTCGCTGGGCAATACAGACTTTCAGTTCCCACCAAACATTTTCTATTGGGTTCAGGTCTGCAGACTGGCTAGGCCGCACCAGGACCTTGAAAAGCTTTTTATGGAGCCACTCCTTAGTTGCCCTGGCTGTGTGTTTCGGGTCTTTGTCATGCTGGAAAACCCAGCCACGACCCATCTTCAATGCTCTTACTGAGGGAAGGAGGTTGTTGGCCAAGATCTCGCGATACATTGCCCCATCCATCCCCCCCTAATACGGTGCAGTCGTCCTGTCCCCTTTGCAGAAAAGCGTCCCCAAAGAATGATGTTTCCACCTCCATGATTCACAGTTGGAATGGTGTTCTTGGGGTTGTACTCATCCTTCTTCCTCCAAACACGGCGAGTGGAGTTTAGACCATAATTCTCTACTTTTGTCTCATCAGACCACATGACCTTCTCCCATTCCTCCTCTGGATCATCCAGATGGTCATTGGCAAACTTCAGACAGGCCTGTACGGGGCTGCAGGATTTAAATCCATGACGGCGTAGTTTGTTACTAATGGTTTTCATTGAGACTGTGGTCCCAGCTCTCTTCAGGTCAATGACAAGGTCCTGCCGTGTAGTTCTGGGCTGATCCCTCACCTTCCTCATGATTATTGATGCCCCACGGGGTGAGATCTTGCATGGATCCCGAGTGTGTGGACAGGTGTCTTTTATACAGGTAACGAGTTCAAACAGGTGCAGTTAATACAGGTAATGAGTGGAGAACAGGAGGGCTTCTTAAAGAAAAACGAACATGTCTGTGATAGCTGGAATTCTTACTGGTTGGTAGGTGATCAAATACTTATGTCATGCAATACAATGCAAATTAATTATTAAAAAATCATACAATGTGATATTCTGTTTTTTTATTTTAGATTCCATCTCTCACAGTTGAAGTGTACCTATGATGAAAATTACAGAACTCTACCTGCTTTGTAAGTAGGAAAACCTGCAAAATCAGCAGTGTATCAAATACTTGTTCTCCCCACTGTATTTATTAGCTTATTTGCTCTCCAGCTGTTTGTGTTAATAATATCGACTGACTGACCCATATTTTGCAAACTCGTGCAACTAAACAAATGAATAAAACCCTAATTATGACCATTAATATCCTGTACGTGTAGATATTTTAAACGTGTATGATTAAATATTAATTTCTAAATACTTTGGCTTCACATTCCATTTACCAATCATAAATAAGATTTCATAACCCAGTGAGCATTGGCGGACCACGAATGTCTACGGACGTCCATTTTTGGGATTGCCTGGGTCTGCCTTAAATTTAAAAACCAAGTCTATTTTCTTCGCAATGATGTGAGCAACTCTGCTCATATGAGCTGATATCACAGACAATACTTGGTGTGTGCTCTGTGTATTTATAAAAAAGCTTACTTGTTAATGAAGGAAAATGGCATGTGAAGCCAACGTATTTGGAAAATAGTATTTAATAATTTACATATGCATTTATACACGTCTAAAATATTGACACATACAGTATATTAATGGTAGATTTTACATTTACTTGCATAAGTTGTAATGTACAGGCCAGGTCAGAAGGTCCAGGTCAAATACTAATTTTTCACAATGTCTACTGTCACAGTGATGATGGCAATTTGCATATAGTCCAGAATGTCATGAAGAGTGATCAGATGAATTGTAATGTATTGCAAAGTCCCTCTTTGCCATGAACTTAACCCCCCCAAAAAAATGCCACTGCATTTCAGCCCTGCCACAAAAGGACCATCACCTCAGTGATTGTCTCGTTAACACAGGTGAGAGTGTTGACAAGGAGAAGGCTGGAGATCACTCTGTCTTGCCGATTTAGTTAGAATATCAGACTGGAAGCTTGAAAAGGAGGGTGGTGCTTGAAATCATTCTTACTCTGTCAATCATGGTTACCTGCAAGGAAACGTGTGGCATCATCATTGCTTTGCACAAAAATGGCTTCACAGGCAAGGATATTGCTGCAGGTAATTGCACCTAAATCAACCAGTTTTTGGAATATCAAGAACTTTGAGGAGAGAGTTTAAATTGTAGTGAAGGTGTCAGGATGCCCAAGAAAATCCAGCATGCACCAAGACCATCTCCTAAAGTTGATTCAGCTGTGGGATTGGGGCACCAACAGTGCAGAGCTTGCTCAGAAATGGCAGCAGGCAGATGTGAGTGCATCTGCACGCACAGTGAGAATACTTTTGGAGGAAGGCCTGGTGTCAAGAAGGGCAGCAAAGAAGCCACTTCTCTTCAGGAAAAAAACCAGGGACAGACTGATATTCTGACAAAGTTAAAGGAATTGGACTGCTGAGGACTAGGGTAGAGTAATTTTCTCTGTTTAATCCCCTTTCCGATTGTGTGGGCCATCCACAAAACACCTTGTCCTGAGAAGACAAGATGAGAGCTACCATGAGTTCTGTGTCTTGCCAACAGTAAAGCATCCTGAGACAATTCATGTGTGGGGTTGCTTATTAGCCACTCATAATTTTGCCTACGAATACAGCCATGAATAAAGAATGGTAACAACACATCCTCCGAGAGAAACTTCTCCCAACCAACAGTTTGGTGATGACCAATGCCTTTTCCAGCATGATGGAGCAACTTGCCATAAGGCAAAATTTATAACTAAGTGGTTTGCAAGAACAAAACATCGAAATCTTGGGTCCATGGCCAGGAAAAACCCCAGACCTTAATCCCATTGAGAAATTGTGATCGATCCTCAAACCAAACCCCACAGATTCTGACAAACTGCAAGCATTGATCATGCAAGAATTGGCTGCCATCAGTCAGAATGTGGCCCAGAAGTTAATAGACAGCATGCCAGTGTAGAGTGCAGAGGTCTTCAATAAGAAGAGTTAACACTGCAAATATTGACTCTGCATAAAATTTATGTAATTGTCAATAAAAGTCATTCACACTTATGGAATGCTTGTAATTATACTTTAGTATACGATAGTAACTACTGACTAAAAGATCTAAGAACAGTGAAGCAGCAAACTTTGTGGATACCAATAAAAATATGGATTGGTCAGTCGATATTAACACAAACAGCTGGAGTGCGATTTAGCCAATAAATATGCCATGTTTATAGTGAATTGCAGGATAGCTAACTAATCATCAAGTTATATCTGTATTACAAATAGTACAAGACTAACGTACCTATGATAAAGACTTTTCACCATGAACTCCAACAAGTTCCTACAGCAAGGTGTCATTAGCTAAATAAAGAAAGGACAACTTTTGCAGTGTCACTAGTTGCATGCCTAATGACATTGACATTCGTCTGTCATGTCATTTTGGCTTAATTTTAAGCCCTATGATGCCGTTGATATGTTGCTGCTTGCGGCCTGTCTTTACTCTTTCATGCATTCCCATGCATTCTGCAGCGCATACGTGAGTACGTGAGTCATCTGAGATGGTCTTTAATTAGATTGTCGGGATGCTAGACCCGAGCTCAGGGATGGCTTTCACTAGAGATCCCTAATATCTCCACTGACGTAGGTAGAACTGCTTTTACTTGTTTTACCCCTCAAATACAGTGTATCCAGAAAATATTCACAGCATTTCACTTTTTCCACATTTTCTTATGTTACACCCTTATTCCAAAATGGATGAATTTCATTATTTCCCTCAAAATTCTACAAACAACACCCCCTAATGACAATGTGAAAGAAGTATGTTTGAAATCTTAGCAAATATATTCATTATAAAAACAAAAAAAGAACATGTACATAAGTATTCACAGCCCTTGCTCAATACTGGCAGAAATTACAGTCCCAAGTCCTTTTGAGTATGATGCTACAAGCTTGGCACACCTATTTTTGGGCAGTTTCTCCCATTCGTCTTTGCAGGACCTCTCAAGCTCCATCAGGTTGGTTGGGGAACTTGCACAGCCATTTTTAGATCTCTCCAGAGATGTTCAACTGGGCCACTCAAGGACATTCACAGAGTTGTCCTGTAGCCACGCCTTTGTTACCTTGGCTGTGTGCTTAGGGTTGTTGTCCTGTTGGAAGATTAACCTTCTCCCCAATCTGAGGTCCAGAGTGCTTTGGAGCAGGTTTTCAGCAAGGACATCTGTACATTGCTGCATTCATCTTTCCTTCGATCCTGACTAGTAGTCTCCCAGTTCCTGCCACTGAAAAACATGCCCACAGCATGATGCTGCCACCATCATGCTTCACTCTAGGGATGGTACTGGCCATGTGATGAGCGGTCCCTGATTTCCTCCAGATTTGACACTTGCCATTCAGGCCATAGAGTTCAATCTTTGTTTTATCAGACCAGAGAATTTTGTTTCTCTTGGTCTGGGAGTCCTTCAGGGGCCTTTTGGCAAACTCCAGACTGGCTCTCGTGCCTTTTACTGAGGGGTGGCTTCCGTCTGGCCACTCTACCATACAGGCCTGATTGGTGGAGTGCTGCAGAGATGGTTGTTCTTCTGGAAGGTTCTCCTCTTTCCACAGAGAAATGCTGGAGCTCTGTCAGAGTGACCATTGGGTTCTTGGTCACCTCCCGGACTAAAGCCCTTCTCCCCCGATTGCTCAGTTTGGCCAGGCAGCCAGCTCCAGGAAAAGTCCTGGTGGATCCAAACTTCTTCTATTTACGGATGATGGAAGACACTGTGCTCATTGGGACCATCAATGCTGCAGATATTTTTCTGTACCCTTCCCCAGATCTGTGCCTCGATACAATCCTGTCTTGGAGGTCTACAAACATTTCCTTGCACTTCCTGGCTTGGTTTGTACTCTAACATGCACAGTTAACTTTGGGAATTTATATAGACAGGTGTGTGCCATTCCAAATCATGTCCAATCAACTGAATTTACCACAGGTGGACTCCAATCAGGTTATGGAAACATCTTAAGGATGATCAGTGGAAACAGGATGCACCAGAACTCAATTTTGAGTGTCATGGCAAAGGCTGTGAATACTTATATATTTTTATTATCAATTGATTTGCTAAGATAACAAACACATGTCTCTCACATTGTCATTATGGGTTGTTGTTTGCAGAATTATGGAAATAGTGAATTTAATCAATTTCGGAATAAGGTTGTAACATAACAACATGTAGAAAAAGTGAAGCACTGTGAATACTTTCCTGATACATTGTATTTAATGAGTTACAATGTACTCATTGATACTTGGTAATCATTTTATTACTAACTGTAATAATTATTTTTAATTGCTTTGCTTTTTACCCAGGTCGTTGCTGCAAATGATAACCTGTTCTCAGTCAACTTACATGGTAAAATAAATAAATAAATAACATTTATTTTAAGGTATTTTGTGTACCACTGGATTAGTGGATGATTGGTGGATGGCCACCATGTCCCAATAAGGCTGCGACATCAGCAAGGAGGTGGCAGAGTCATGTTTTGGGCCGGAATCATGTTGAGACCTAGTAGGCCCCTTTAAGGGGCAGAAGAGCTGGTAAGCCCCTTTAGGGTCCCTAAAGTTGTGAATATGACCTCTGCAAAGTATATAAAGTTTCTGACTAACCACTTTCTTCCATGGTACAAAAATCTTATGCTGCAAAGAATACCTCTGTGTCATTGGCTGCTATGGGTATAAAAAGAGAGAAAGTCATGGTGTGTCCCCCATCCTCCCCTGACCTCAAACCTATTGAGAACCTTTGGAGCATCCTCAAGCAAAAGACCTATGAGAGTGGGAGGCAGTTCACATCAAAACAGCAGCTCTGGGAGGCTATTCTGACATCCTGCAAAGAAATTCAAGCAAAAACTCAAACAAGGGCACCTATATTAACATGTATCTTGCCCTCTTAAGATGTGTTTGATTTCAGTGAATATGACCTAATGCTGCAAATTCAACAAATTACCATTTTCAGTTCTTTACAACCTATAAAATATTTTGAAACTCTGTTGTGCATAGTTTTTTATTTACTGTTTTCATTGGGTGTTTTTTCAATGAAATCCGACTTATACCTGTCACGTTTGGACATAGAGAGCAGTTAGGGAGCCATGTTGTAAAAATAAAAACAAGTTTATTATAACTTAAACATTCCCGTAGGAGATATAACCGGGCATTTAGAACAAATAAATCCCTTAGGAGACAAACGTATATAGATAAACAAATAGAAACACGCCTTCTTCTTCTATGATATATGACAGATCGCAACCGACTTAATGGTGCATATACTGCCACCTACTGTACCGGAGTGTGAGGCCGAACATGGCCCACCCAATTCAAATTCTCCTGGCTAAACCAGTCACCCTAACCAGAAGCTCTTGCATCAGAATATCAGCAGTGAACTCTTAATAATAATAATAATAATAATAATAATAATAATTAATACCTATTGCACTTTATTGTTTTGCAAAAAGAAAGCTAAAATAAAATAACAAGTCATTCACATAGGCTAATTAACTCCACTTACTCGCACTGTCATGTCAGGGTGACGACTAGGATGAGCCAGTTCTGAAGACTCCCATTAATTTTGAATGCATGGGAAGAGAGCGCATCTTTTTCAAGCAGACAGTGCAATTCATTTTATACCAGCATGCCTAACAATCATACAATAAACAAACTATGGAGCATGGATATTAAAGAAACGCCAACTGTATTCATTCTGAAATTCGCTGAAAGTCCACTGCACAACAGTGCATCGTGCAAGTTCACATTTTTAATGGTCCATAAAAACCCCAAAACGTGCCTGCTTGACTTGCACATCAAATTAATGGGCAAAGTTTTCTAACTATTTTTCTTACCTTGTGTTTTTGCTGTGGGTGTTATTGAGCTTAAAGATGTTTAGCTCTTGCGTTCTTAGTATAGAACGAGACGCAACATGGGAGATGAATAATTGGTCAACTTGTATTGTATTCTACTTTTGCAGACTGAAGAGGACAAAATGCTGGTAAGCTACCATAGGCTACTTAATTTAACTTTAGTGTATTTCACTATAGTGTATTCAAAGTGTGCTTGATTTTTTTCAGATGTAGGTAACAACATTTAACAATGTATATATATCTTGTTCATGTGATTGGTTCAACCACCACCTGCTCGAATTTATTTAAAATATTACTTTTCATCACGTCATCCGCCCGATCTGCAGTTTATCCACGGAGCCACGGCATCTCTACTTCACACTCTCTTTCCTACACGCACTCTTAGCCAGCCTATCCACCACTTCGTTACCCTCCACCCCCATGTGAGCCGGCACCCAATAAAACCTAACCTCCACCCCATCCTTTCTAACCCCAATACCATCAGTTCCACCAACACATCACCTCTATCTGACCTACCAGACCAGATGCTCCCCAAAACCGCTGCCATGTCTGAACACACCACCACCCTCATAGGCCTCACCTCCTCTACCCACCTCAGCCCAAGAATCACAGCCACTATCTCCACTGTGTGCATTGACACCTAATATGTTATGTTGTTTATTTGTTTATATTGTGTTCTTGTGTAAGCCTGTATTTATGGTTTGGCTTGTCACCTTCTGAGCACTGAATTATAGCCTGCTACACTGGGTATCACTACCCACGTGTATAGCCAGAGATGCCACAATTTTGTGTAATTGATTACTTTTCTGGGTTGGGCTGAGTTACAAATTATGGGAAGTTCCTCAGTATGAACCTACCCACTGAGCAAAATATTTTGAAAGACATCTTTTTAACGTCTATTCAACGTCTTTTCAACCACAAAGACGTCTTTTCAACTACTTTTCAACCTCAATTGCTTAGAGGGTAATGACCAGGTAAAAGATCTTCTGTGATTTTAGAATGTTTCCCATTGTTCCAATTGAAGGTAAAACACTGTGTTGTGGAGCAGACGGACATGTAATGTGCATTATTGTTGAGTCTTCACATCATTATGTGTCATACATAATGTATACCTTCTTGTGAGCCAGGCATACGCTCTGTATATCTAGCATCCGCATTCAATGTCATTGTAAGAGCATCGTAGCATTATATATATTTGTTGTGGAGCCACAAGTTACGTCTCATCTGTTTTCTACCTACAACTACAACAACAACACCAGTTGTTACACATAGTCAGGCTCGAACCACTGACTATCATGATGTAGACTGTCCTGCAATGTAGCCCACTATGCCATGCGGAGTCCCGGCTTCTCCAACATTGCCCTGAACCTCCAGCATGAGGCAGCAGAAATTGGCAGACACTCTAAAAACTTCAGCGGTTCTTCAGGGGTTCTTTGTGGTGGTTATGGTGCTATATGGCACCTCTTATGGTTCAACATAGCACCATTTTTAAAGATAGGTGCTATATAACACTTATAGTGGTTCCCCTATGATTACAAGCCAATTAACCACTTTTAGTGCTATTTAGCACCATTTGTTTTTAGAGTGTAGTGCTGCAGGGATTTGGGATAAATAAGTCTAATTATCTACCTTGCCACTTTGCACTCAAGTGACTCTTTGTGTGCAGATCGGGCGCCTGTACTTTCAATCTTGGAAGTATGGAAGTTTGCACATTACTTTTTAGTTAGCCATGCTCATTATGTTACTGTACCTATCCTACTGTTATTCTCTTTTACTGCCACTTAAAGTGCTCATATTATGCTTTTTGGCTTTTTCCCTTTCTTTTATTATGTTATACTGTATAGGTATTTTGTGTAATAGGTTTAAAAAGTGAAAAAGCCCAAATTTCACCCCAAAGGGAGTTTCCATCTTCAACAGAAAACAGCTCCAAACAGCTTGATTGTAGTCAAGCCTTTACTTCCGTCACAAAATGACGTCAGCTTGTAACGGAAGTTACATTTAACAGCTTTTTTAAAATATGGTGATGGGTTGTGTATGTCAAGATGGGAAATATTGCTGTTTTGTTTATATCAGCTGCTGTTACAGTCACAGTCAATGGTAGCCTCGTGAGCTAACATTACAAAGTTAGCAGAAGATAACTTTCTAGCTAGTGCAAGAATTCGCTTAAAACTGAAGGCTTCAGTATACTACAGGTTTCCGACCTCATGCGCGACAATGTGTTGAACTTGTCACGGGAGCGCTGTAAATATTTATACTTTTGTGTGGTGTTCAAGACACTATAGATGCTGTCCTGAACAGGGGTGTTGCACCCGAGGAGAGGCTACCGACTTTGATATTTCTACAGACTAGAAGAAGAAAAAGCTAAACGATGGCAGAACTGGCAGCAGCATTGACGTTAATTTCAATAACAACTGTGTTGTTATGAACCATTTACGGTTTTATTATGAACCATTAACCGTGTTATTATGAATCGTTTACTGTGCCCTTGAAGTCGTCCATGCTTCCTGTTTCCGCTTTGTCGCGCGCCGCTGAAAAAAAAGAGTGGTACGCGCCCTCTGCTCGCGCGCTCTAAATACTCGCCAGGTCGGGAACAGCGAGTATACTGAAGGTTTAAGAGTTCAATACACAGGGTGAATAGAGGAGCTGCAGCAAAGTGCAATACAACAATTTTTGTTTTTTGAAAATTGAACCTTATTCTTATTATTTTAATTGGCAACAGATGGGCAGCGATAAAAATATTTATTTGGCCTGATCAGATTCTGCTGATAGGACTGCTTGAATACAGTGAGGAGACAGTTGCAACTGAACGACTACATGACATAGTAACATTGTTAAGCCTGCAAGCAAACGTAACATTTCAGAAAACTTGTAATATACAGTTTGCACATGCATTGTTTCATGCATTGTTTCATAGCTACATTTTTACTTTCCACATTGTGCCCTGGACAATAGACACACTGTACATATTAATGTAGCCAGGCCAAGTAATTTGTTTGAAGGAAAGGAATTTTTAATAAAATGCATGTTTTATAGTCCTTACTTTTACTGTAAAGAACACTGTTTTTTCAGTTGAGATGTACAGTCGTATGCAAAAGTTTAGGCACCCCTGAATTTCCATGATTTTCATTAAAAAATAATTGAGTGTTTTGGATCAGCAATTTAAATTTGATCTATCAAATAACTGAAGGACACAGAAATATTTCAGTAGTGCAATGAGGTTTATTGGATGAACAGACAATGTGCTATATGCATCAAAATGAAATTAGACAAGTGCATAAATGTGGGCACCCCAACAGAGATATCACATCAATATTTAGTTGAGTCACTTAAAATCACCCCACAGATTTTCAATGATATTCAGGTCTGGGGACTGGGATGGCCATTCCCGAACATTGCACTTGTTCCTCTGCATAAATGCCAGAGTAGACATTGAGCAGTGTTTTGGGTCATTGTGTTGTTGAAATATCCAGCCCCGGTGTAACTTCAACTTTGTGACTGATTCCTGTTTGTGGCGTGTGTGCAGAAAAAGCTTCTTCCTCATTGTAATGATCCCCTCTTTACACCGGCCTGGAATAATCCCTGGACTCTTGTGTCTCTTATAGTTTTGTTTTACCCTGTTTAACTCGTGTATGTAATATTTCAGTTGGTCTATTGTATAGTCTGTATGGCCCAGCATCAGTTGTTTCTATGTCTCCCTCTTGTGGCTTTAATATGTCAGCATTTTGTCAGCCCCTTCCTTGTGTTCTTGTAATTAGGTCCATTCATGTCAGCTGTGTGTAGTTTGTTTTCCCCAGTTCCTCTGTATATAAGTGTCTTGTT
>JACXGM010002180.1:22422-48913 GCA_016801145.1 Umbra pygmaea
TATATATATATATATATATATATATATATATATATATATATATATATATATATATATATATATATATATATATAATTTAAGTACTCTGTTTAAATACACTTGGTTGACTTGGTTAAAGCTTTTAGTTCCTTTTGAGTCAGTAATAGGGGGGTTTATATTTCTGCCCCTGCGTTTTTGTTGTAGTTTTCTAAGTATAGGCGCTTTCATGAGTTTGAGTTTTCCCTGCTTATTCTTTTCTTTTGTATTAATAAATCTAAAACCTATTATTTATGGTATTGGGAGTACTTTGTATTATCGTGCCTTAAAGTCAGACGTTAAACTCATCACTCTCCCATACAGCTTCTCCTTGTGCAAAATGTGTTGAATGATGCATAGTGACACCATCTGTAGCAAGATGATGTTGTAGGTCTTTGGAGGTGGTCTGTGGGCTGTTTTTGACCATTCTCACCATCCTTCGCCTTTGCCTCTCCAATATTTTACTTGGCTTGCCACTTCTGGACTTAACAAGAACTGTGCCTGTGGTATTCCATTTCTTCACTATGTTCCTCACAGTGGAGATTGACAGCTTAAATCTCTACGATAGCTTTTTGTAGCCTTCCCCTAAACCATAATGTTGAACAATCTTAGTTTTGGGGTCATTTGAGAGTTGTTTTGAGGCCCCCATGTTGCCACTTTTCAGAGGAGATTCCAAGAGAACAACAACTTGCCAATGGCCACCTTAAATCCCCTTTCTCATGATTGGATGCACCTGTCTATGAAGTTCAAGGTTTAATGAGCTCACCAAACCAATGTTCCAACCAATGTTCCAATTAATCAGTGCTAGGTAGTTACAGGTATTCAAATCAACAAAATGCCAAGGGTGCCCAAATTTTTGCACCTGTCAAATTTTTTGTTTTGATGCATATTGCACATTTTCTGTTAATACAATGAACCCCATTTCACTACCGACATTACTGTGTCCTTCAGTTATTTGATAGATCAAAATGAAATTGCTAATCCAAACACCCAATTATTTATAAATGAAAATCATGAAATTGTCAGGGGTGCCTAAACTTTTGCATATGACTGTATATATGTGAATATTGTGCACTGTCTCTTTAAAACGACCATGATTTTGGAAGTGAGGGAGTGCAGTTATTGATCAATGTTCTTTAGTTAGAGCTATGAACATGTCTATTCATTTTTGTTGTAATTGAACCAGGGCATATATAAAGTTGCAAAAAAAAAACTCTGAAGTTGAATGAGTAATTTCAAGGGTGCAACACATAGGAGCAAAACAATTGTTTCCCAACAGGAAGAGGAAATGTTTCACAAAATGTGCGCATGTCATGTTATCTTAATCGCTTTCTGTACATGTCTGAGATAAATAATAATCACAGGCAAGGGCGTAGGAACACAAGGGCGGGGGGGATGTTTTGGGTTAGCCTTTTAAGTTTGCTATGGATGTCTGTTAACATGAAGACCAAAAATATTTCAGTTAAAGTAAAATGAAATATTATCGGGCTGACAAATCTAAAACATACCCAAAAACAACAGCTTGGCGTAACATAAAAAAGAAGGGAAGCATTTGTGAGTTCAGTAATTGCTAACTTGCTGAAAGATCAAGCAATGACAAGAAAAAGTTTGTTTTTATGTAGTAAAATCCAGAGGTGGGATAAAGTCATTGTTTTCAAGTCACAAGTCACATTTGGCTGCAAAAATGAGACTCCTAATTTTCATGTTGCCTTCAAAACATAGTTTTAGTTTGTATTATGTAAGATACATTTTCAAAGGTAAAATCTATGTGGGGGAAATTTCTATTGTGAGGAACATTTTTTATTTTTTATATATATAATATAAAAAATCCTATTTTGATGTTATTGTTGTTAATGTGCTTGTGCTCCTTATCTTTGTAGAGGGATTGTGTAATACAACCATCCACACTATATGCTTCATCCCCCACTATAATGTATAACAAGAGATACTTTTTGTGGAAAAACACTTTTGTGGAAACCTCACCAATGTCACTGCCGAGCCTGAATGACATGAACAATAGCATTAATTTGACATTCAAACCCATATCCTTGGGGCTATCTGGACACACATCTAGCCCCCGTTGGATTTCCACAAAAGCATTTTTCCACAAAAAGTATCTCTTGTACATTACATTGGCTGGATGTATTACACAATCCCTCTCCAAATATAATGAGCACAAGCAAATTAACAACAAAAACATCAAAATAGGATTTTTTATATTATATAATGTTCTCTACATTAACTTAAGCTCTAACCATTTCTCAATGTGCTCCACATTATAATATTCTTTAACCTATGTAAAGTATTATTGAAATTTCCCCCACATAGATTTTACCTTTGAAAATGTAGTTTACATAATACAAACTAAAACTATAGACACTATGCAGACCTTTATTTTGAAGGCAACATGAAAATTAGAAGTCTTATTGTTGCAAACAAATGTGACTTGAAACCAATGACTTGGTCCCACCTCTGCTAAAATCAGTGCCATGCCATCCAGTGACATGTAGGCTTTCACTGGCATTCTGCTAGCAACACTAAAAGTGACATCATAGGTCCGGTAAAGAATAAATCCTTCAAAGGAAAAGCCCAAAAGTCAATGCATATCAAAGTGTAATTCCTTATTAAGGTTAGTGAATTCTAACCAATGGTCTGTATATGGTGTTTTAAGCATGAGTTGTGAAAAAAATGAAGAAAAAAAACAAAAAAAGCTTTCACAACAGGGGCTTTATGGACACCAATCAGATGCCCTAACCACTAGGCCACCTTGTCGCCCCATTGTAATATTGATAGATGCAAATAATTAGCTGGAGGCTGCTTTTGTTCAGCCATTGTAGTACCTTTTTGTACCAATACACATTGCATAGAATGCCTTTTATGTTCCATTCAGGCAAATACAGTGGGGTTGGATGCTTTGTGTGTGCCTGCAGCACAGAGACTTTGCTTGACACAAACTATACATATGATATTGTTTATGCCAATAGATTATTATCTACTGATCCACTATGAATATTACTTTGTGTTCTCTTTCTCTCTCAGTGAATGTCTAATTTCTTATCTTTTGTAGGGGTCCTAGTTATCCAATCGTTCTTACAATTTCTTAGTCTGGGTAATAGCTCCACCTTGCTCCAGTTTTTGGCTACTGAAGGAATTGTGGCATCAGTTTTACTTTTCTGACAACAGTGTTTATTGACAGCCACTAACATTTCACATTTCACTGAAATACAATATTAAGCCCGCAGATTTTCATTTGCAATGACCTGTCTAAGATAAAGCGCCAGGTGCAAGACAACATAAAGTTACACATGAAGTTACACAAAAGTATAAATACAGAACGCAGGACACTCAGTGTATACGGTAGAAATTATATACTATACAGTCTGTGCAAATAGGGTCTAAGTTAGAGAGGTAGATCAGTAAGAATGCAAAGTGGCAGTGCAAAAACAACAACACTGGAATAGGTAACATATTGAGCATAGCTGTGCAAATTATAGTGTGCAAAATCATACAAAGACAGCTGTGCAGGTAAATATGTGCAAGATGCGCTAAGGATGTGTTGAATGCACTAGGACATAAATGGGTGAATGGTAGAGTAAACAAGTAAAGTGGTCTGACATTTAAAGGGAGTGTCAAAGTTCTTTGTAGTTCATTCCAGTCATTTGCATGGGAGAACTGGAAGGAGTGCCGGTCAAAGGAGGTACAGGCATTTGTGGCAACCAGAGAGATATACTGTACCTTCTTCTTTGAGTGGATGATGCTCTGGAGATTAGTGAGCTTAGACAAAGTGGGGTTTTGCCTAGTTACAGTTTTTCCCGATTGCTAAAACACTGAAAGTGAATGCCCAGACCAAAGCATAGAAAACGCACCATTTGCGTGCATTTCGTACACACAGGCACCAAATGAATAAACACATTGTCTGCATGGCACCGTAAACAATTCTGTAACACACAGTGCAAAACACTACACACAGTAGCCAATGATGAAACACTGTGCAGTCAGCACGTCCATTCAATAGTTAAAACACACACAACATTAGCAACACCCCCGCACACACAGTAAAACACTTAACCTGTAACTGAACACTGATTCAGGTATGAGCACCTGTCGTGAGACAATCGTGAATATGGAGGCTGAAGGACCAAGGGGAAGGAGAAGATGAGGAAGAGAAGGGAAGAGGGAGAGGAGAACGAGGAAAATGGAGGGGAAGAGGGAGAGGAGATAGAGGAAGAGAATCTGGTAAAAAACAGACATCGGGACTGAAACATCATCAGCCAAAAGGCCATCGAGAATGTCACCGGGCAGTGCAGGGGCAACATCACCATGTGTGCCGCCATTAGTGGTCAAGCACTACATGCCGCGGTCACATAGGACCGACCAGGGCAGCCCATGTTCGTTGTCATCTGGGATAATATCCGTTTCCACTGGGCTGCTCTGGTCCGGGACTTGTTCGCCAACCACAACCATTTCACGGTGCTGAATCTGCCCCCTTATTTAGCGTTCCTCAACCCGATCAAGGAATTATTTTCGGCATGGCGGTGAAAGGTCTGTGACCACCTATTACATGCACGCGTGCAGCTCCTGCGAGCAATGGAGGAGGCATGCGGAGACATCGAGGTGGGGTCAATGCACGTGTGGATATGCCACGCCCGGGCGATATTTTCCCTGTTGCCTGGCGAGGGAGAACCTCGCCTGTGATGTGGACGAGGTGACGTGGCCCGACCCCAATCGACGGAGTGATCCCTGACTTGTAACGGGAGTTGTTGTGCTACCTGTACAATGTATCATTGAGGCTTAGTTGCGGGAATAAAAACGGTTTAAAAGAAGTTTCTTGAGTAAAGTTGACCAGTTTGTTTTGTCTGTTTGACTGTTTATTGTTTATGTGCATGTGTGTTCCTTATCGATCTGAAGAGGGCCTTTTGAAGTCAGAGTGTTAAGTTTTGATTTTTTTTTGACATGGCAGTTAAATGTTAATCTCCAAGGGTTGTGTAAAGAATTCTTGTGTGTTGAGTTTTGACACGATGAACCAACTTTTGCATTTTGTGTGTTAACAATTGGAAAAAACTGTATTACTTGATGGAATTCATACAATTTTATTCATCATTTCATTAGCATCAAGCATAGGTGTCTTTATTATTAGGTACACAATTCAATTTTAAAATAACACGTTCAATTGTGTGGTGTGCATGAAATTGCATTTTATTGAAAGAATACTTGACATCTTCATTAAAAGGACCTTTGTTTTTCCCTGTCATTGGCTCCACAGAGGGTCTTTGATCAATAGAGGGCAATCTCTCCAAAAAGCCAACAGCTTTATTAGAATTTTTCTTCATAGATCCTTTCTGTGTTTGGGGCAAATGTGAGTAACAGTTAGGCCTGTCACAATATACAAAAAATCAATTAATCTCATGATAAATAAAAATGAGCTCAATCATTTTTACGGCCACAATGACATTTTTGGAAAATGTTTTCCTTGTCTCTTTCTCTACCAAAGAGACTTTATCGTTTTGATTGTGTTTGTTTATTATTCAAGTGCATTTTTAACAGAGAATAAGAGTCCATTTTATTTATTGTTTTTGGTTGTTTTGTTCATTTATTGTGGATATTTAAAATGTTTTCCAGTTCCAGTGTTAAATATTCTTTAGAAATAAAAGTTTTTTTATCTTTGAAAATGTGTACCTGCATTATTAGGCCATTATCATTATATTAGATGACAATGGTCTCAGAACAATAATATTATCGTTTATCACAATAATTTAGACAACGCAAATATTTAGACAATTTATCGGCCAGAAAAATGTATTATTGTGACAAGCCTAGTAACAGTACTGCGTGACTGTCTCTGTAGGTGATGGCAAAACTTCTTCTCTTTGGGGATAAATTGATTTCAGTGATGAGAATCTCAATTTGACCACACAGGCTTATGTGAATAGTCACAAAGATTTAACTGCTTTCAGGTCTGGCAGTGGTCAATGGCCATCATGTTGAAGATGTAGTTCTTTAGCTATAGTCAAAATGGGCAGTATTTCTGTTACAGGTATTTGAAATATGTATTAAATTTACATTTTAGTCATTTGGCATATCATATCCAGAGTGACTTACATTAAGTGCGGGGACATCCCCCTCGAGCAATTTAGAATTAAGTGCCTTACCCAAGGACACAACAACATTTGGCACATCAAGAATTGAACCAGCAACCTTCCGACTACAAGTCTGACTCCCTAACCAGTGATCCATCTGATGCCAAAAACATGTCTATGGCCCTGGAAAACACCCTTTCATTCTATGCAAACATCATCAAGGCATTGACTTGCACATCCAGGTTCATTCTCTACAAAATGTGTAGAGTATGACCTTACCTCACACAGGAAGCAGTGCAGCTACCTATCATCACCCATCTGGACTATAGCAACTCACTGTTGGTAGGTCTCCCTGCATGTGCCATCCATCCCCCTGCAACGTATCCAGAATTCATCAGTCAGTTTGGGGATTAAATTGCCTACTGAGCAGCAATGGGAACTGTGCCTCCTTATAAGGCTATCAGCTTACCTTTGAAGCAAGGACAGCGGATTCTGTATACTTTTGAGACCCTACTTATTAAATATTATCGAAATGAACAAAAAATAATGCATTATCATTTAATTAGAAAGTGTTTCACGGTTGACACCTGTTGCCATTGGGATAGTACAGTAGAATGTTTGAAATGTTTTTGCAAAAACAAACACTACCATCAGATTTAAAGCACGGGTGAAACAGCCACAACATTGGGTGCATTCAAATAAGAGTGGATATTGTTGATACAATTGTTTAACTCTTCGCGAATTCTGTCTTGCTGCGTGGTGAAGATATACTGTCCATGGTGGTGAACTGTGCAAGACTGCTCTAGAAAAGGGGCGTTGCCTCGGCTTGCCGTTGCTTTGGTGACGCGTCTCCCGATCGAAGAACCCTCCCTAAACGCCCCGTTTCATTTGTTGTTTTTTGTGGTGCTCTGCTACTGAGCAAGATGTTCGGACGGATAAACTGTCAATCTCTGACTAAAGTCTAGCTATTTAGGGTAGCTAGGTTGATTAAGGGATTAGAACTGTGCTGTAGGAGTTCCCAGCGAGATTAAATCGGGATGTGCTGTAGGTTAATGTGATATTTCAAGTGTTCCAGGACTTATGCCATTTTCAGGTGCATTGACATTAAGTTAGCCTAGTAACTTAGCTAGCCAGTTTAACTTTACATTACAACCTACCTCATTCTTTTAGCTGTTTTTCAAGACTCCAGAAACTAAAAGATGTCCGATTCCGACATAATGTCTTCAACCGAAGACAGAGCCAAGGAGATTCTGAAGGGATTCAAACTGTATCCTTTCAATGTCGGTTGGGTTCACATAGCTAGCTAGTTACGCTAACTGCAGGCTATAGGTGGTGGTACAGACAGTGCTTCGCCATCTATCTTGACCATCCTCCCCATTTAGCCAAGTACCAAAGCTTGCCTTCTGTTCGCGTAGCTAGCTAAGTGGCATAAGATGGCTAGCGAACTAGCTAGCTAACATCGGCCACATTTTCTTAGCAACGCTAGTCTCATTGCTATATTAGACAGCTAGATTGTGTTATTGTTTTTACCGTGGCTATCTAGTTCTTGGGTAAATGTTATCTACTTGGTATAGCCAACGTTACATGAATTATCTAGCTACAGGAACGCTGGCAATTTAGCTAGCTTAACTAACTCTACAATAGTGTAATTTGCTGGTTATTACTTGAATAACGTTAGCTAAGTAACTAGCTTGCTAGTAATGTAACTGTTGTTGTTACTGTTTTTCATATTCGCTGTGTTCCCAAGTTAAAACACTTCAACCTAGGTTGCATAGGCACTCAGGACATGGATGTGATGTGGAGGCTGACTTTATTTCAGTTACTTTGAATCAGGTGCGTTTTCTTTAGCGACTGTACGTTTTTTATTTAAGGGGCTACCGGAGGAGTTTTGGGATCTTTATTGAAAGTAGACTTGACCCTACCTTCGCCAGCAATACATTTTTCTATGACCCTCCAAAATGATTGGCAAAAGAGGCATGAAACTCCCCAACAATTTGTTGATGCCTTCTGTATTGGTTTGCGCTTGGCCATAGTTTTTTTACAATCATGACATGCATGATTTAACCTTTGTTTTCTCATCTTCCACATCACACTCCACCAAGATGGTGGTTATTTCGGTATATTTACTCACTAACATCGTTTTGGAAACACGGTGACCTTAATACAATGGGTTGTGTACCTTCAGATCCCTCACCCGGTACAGCCAGAAGAGGACTGGCCACCCCCTTGAGTCTGGCCTCTCTCTAGGTTTTTTTCCTGGGTCCCACCTACTAGGGTTTTTTTCCTAGCCACTGTGCATCACTTGTGTTGCTTGCTCTTGAGGGCTTCGGGCCGGGTCTCTGTCAAAACACTTTGAGACAACTGCTGATGTAAAAAGGGCTTTATAAATAAATTTGGTTGATTGAATAAGCATGGAAACTAAATGCACACTTACCCATCGTCCAAATTTAATCCACTGCTTGCCTGTTTGTCTATATTAAAACTGGTATCCCATATTCAGGATTCAGTATGCAGTCTCAGAACCATTCTTTTTCAATTGTTTGTCTCTTGAAAAATTACGCAAAAAGTTCAAAGGCAAAATCCATATCCAAGACACCACATGACTTGTCTTCATAGGGTACCAGTAACTCCTCCAGCACTCTGGAATCCTCATAATTTTGGAGCGTCAATAAAAAAATATTGTGCGATATTTGTTGGGTCAGACCAGGGGCGTCACCAGACCCAGGCTTTGGGGGCTGTAGCCACCTGTATTTTTTTGTCAGCCCCAAGGTTTCTGCAAGCTGACAAGCACAGCAATACAATGAACATTTGCAAGGCGAGCCAACAGTGCTTTGTGAATGTAGACTTCTGCATGCTCTGTTTCAATTGCACGCTAGCAGGAGAGATCATCCATATCCTAGAACTTTGTTTACAAGCAAGAGAAAAAGATCTGTCCTGTTTTCCCGGACTCAGCCACACTATAGCCTGGTGTATGGGACGAAGTGGTTATGGTTAGGGACCATTGTCAATTATTGACAATTTACATGTCTCAAAGTAATTATCCCCCAACACTTTCCCTGGCTGCCACTGATAATGCACAACTAAAATAGTCCTTTGAATAATAACATCTTTTGTAGATAATCCCACAAAATAATTTAGAGGTAAATTGAACAGTTATCTTTTGAATACATTGTAGATATATTTCAATGAAGTTAAATCTATATATTTGTTTTTAATGCACAATTAGGAAAGCCTTAAAAAAATCCACTGGTCTAGCGATAATAACATAGGCATAGATTACGATGGGGATGCATCCCCACCATATTTTGTCATGATTAATTTTGTCCCCACCACTTTTTTTGAGAAAAAGACCCTGTGCGTGCTGGCAATCGGGAGAGTCAGGACTTTTCCTGGTAAGCCATTAGTGCTTTGCAGCCACGAGTTTCGGTCTGATAGTAGTTATATATTGGATGTTTTTAGCAACATCATCCTGCTGGTATAAACTATGCAGCCTCTGCTCAAGACGGGCCACAGCAGCCTCTGTCAATGAGACAGTACCGCTAGCAGCACCATCCCAGTCTAAATGCATTAGAACATGTTCATCTCGAGGACGAGTTTGTTCAGAATCTGCTACATATAGCAGGTCGACTGACTCGATTTCCTTCTCATACAATCCCGTAGGCGTCACAGTGCATTTCCCTGTTGAAGCCTGGCGTCCATGGACTTCAATGGGGCTGCATTGAACTGTTTTTTTCAGTGCTTTGAAACTAGATGTTTATTGGATAAAGGCTGTGATTATGTTCTGCCCACGGATGCTCAGCGTCTCTGGGGGCGAATGGAGGAGTGGGCTGGCCTGGATTCTGGACTTATACATGATGATTTAAGGGTCTGACGAAAGACTGCATCTCCTTTTGATTTACAGGGATTTTGTATATAAAAAGTCGCCAAATCTATTCGAGCTCATTTGCATCGCAGATTTTGCAATTGTAGCTGAAAGACAAACTGCTATACCTATTTCTTGGTATTTGCTTGGCAAAATTGCTAGCCAACTTTCATCATTCATTTCATACAATTATACATCACATTCCTTGTTTCAGTTTACATAATTTCCACATTTCCTCCTTCAAGTTTAATATTGTTTCGTTAGATCGTTCGTTCATTCAGAACTGAGGTCTGAACTTCAAGTCCTATATTCAGATCAGAACTTGTAGGGTAACAGGGGAAAGCTGTGTGATTACTTGGTCTTCCTTAAAGACATGGAGTTGGACAGTGTAATGCCTCAGCTTTACAAACTGTTCTCATTAGTAGCAACAATTGGAGCTACATCTGCAGGTGTAGAAAGGAACTTCTCCTTTTGAAATCGGCTCAAGTCCTACACCCATAACACAATGGGCCAAGGCCGTTTAAGCAGCCTAGCTCTGCTGGCCATTGAGAGGACACTGGTCAAGTCACTGGAAAAGATGCCTAGTTGGTACGACAGGGTCACAGAGCATTTTTCTTGAAAAGTAACGTAGGGCGTATACATATAAATAAATTGACAATGTTTATGATATAGGCCAAAAATGAGCTTCCCCTCCTTTGTAGACCAGCAGCCGCCACATTTTCTTGCATTGTAGATTACAAAAGAACCTGACCGGCTGTTAACGTTATTTATCACAGATAATGCAATCAGAAAATCTGTCTAAGGTTGATTTACTGAAGCTGTTGGACATGATTAACCCATTTTCTAGACCGGAAACTTTATAGTAGTACACACTCATTAATGTGGTCTTTAGCATGGCTAACGGCTGTTCTTATGAACGCTGCATCACGGAGTACCTGGTCACAGCACTGACAATATTGGCAATATACAACAACCCTGACTAGATGGCTTATTGCTGTTATAAACCAGTTAACAACACAGTTAGACCTTAAAAAAGTAATTGGATGTCATACCCTTGGAATATCTGTATGTAATAAACAGAGTGATTTGAATCCTGATTTGCTGATAGCTGTGGAATATTTAAGCAATAAAGCACAATAGTGTGGTATATGGCCAATATACTATGGCTAACAGCTGTAATCCACAGCACTTAGCCATTGTATATTGGCAATATATCACAAACCCCCAAGATGCCTTATTTTTCTTATAAACCATTTACCAATGCAATTAAACAGTTAAGTGATCTAGTGTCATATCCATCATATGAGACTGTATACCATGAATATCTGCCAATCAGCATCAAGCATTTAAACCACCCGGTTTAAAAGAGACTATATGTCATTGGTATGACATCACATCTCTTTCTATTTATCTAAGTGTGTTGGTTACTTGTTTATAAGGGCAATAAGGAATCTCACATTTTCATGTTAATGCCAATAAACCATGGCTAAGTGCTGTGTCCAGGCACTCGGCGATGCATCGTGCATAAGAACAACTTCTAGCAAAAGTATATTGGCCGTATACCACACTCAGTCATGCTTTATTCTTTACATATACTACAGGGCTATAAGCCAATCAGCATTTAAACTGCATGGTTCATAACTAGTACTATACCATTTAACCAGTCATGGTAATTAGACCTTGCAGCAGATTTACATGTTGTTAGCAGCATCTGTATAAAAACATTGATTCCATTGTGTCTCACTTTTGGTGCAAACTTTTGTAGAAGGGAATGTATATGACAATCATTGACATCCATGTTTTTGTGATTTGGAGGAGAGTGGTGGTATAAAACAAATGATTTAGTATTTTCTTGGGGACTGCTCGACAATGCAAACATTGCATTTGACATCAGAACGGTCCCACAGTCTACTGTGGCCAACATGCTGCTAATAAGGTAATGCAACATTGCATTGCAGAATATCCATGGGGAGTTAAATGCTATGCAGCTATACCCAGTATGCCATGTATACATGCTACAGTATTAGAACTGCAACTGTAACAATTGAAAAAAAGAATTGTTAGATTACTCAATTAATCTAATGACTAATTTATCTATTAATCAACAGTTTTTTAGACTCTATTAATAGAATTATAATACTAATTAATATAAAATATAGAAAATGTGTAGGCTATAATTAATATTTCAACATTTTATTCAATCATCTCTTCAAAACAAACAGTATGCACAAAAAAATATCCCAGTCTTAACTGGTTTTAAACATTTTTAACACAAAATATCTATAAAGAAAAATCTGAATTTAGGAATAAAGTGAATTCTATATTTTAGCTAACAACAAAATAAATGAAGTAATTCAAGTCGTTAAAGAGGAATACCAAATACAGAAATGTAAATGCTCCTTCATATTCAGAAGAACATCATTTATATTGCAGGTCAAGAATGTGTAATATTTATTACAAATGTCAATAGTTTACATCCTGCCCTATAGCTATAATGAGAGAAACACATTTGTGAGAGCCAATGTGAGAGCATTGTACGTTACATTTGCACTAAGCACTCCAGATGTTTTGTGTAAGATGAGAATTTCTGTTTTTAAGTTACTTTTCCAAACAGGGATAATGACCTAATCGTATTATATTCTGTTTAGGTATTTGATTGTTTTATTATAAATCGGTACACAGCTGTACTATCTATCTATAAATTGCAGGATCGTCTGTCTGTTTGTGTGTTATGCGCATATCTCTCGAACCGTTAGTCCGATGGATTTCAAACTAGCCCACTGTCTTGCTACAGGCACGAGTAGGTGCAGTGCCAAGTTTGACAATGTTTGGATTAGAAATGCAAAAGATATTGTTAAATATATATCAGCTTTCGACGCTCTAGCCGATGGCCACTCCTCCTTACACGGCACACGAAGTGAGTACAGCGCAGGACCCGAGACGGAGAGAGCTTTGGCAGCTAAAATGTAAAATACACCTCAGACAATTACATCATGTTAGAATTAACTGCATTAATAACAAAGCCAAATGTTGCTGTCACTACTACAGCTGTCAGAGTTAGCTTCGACTTTAAAAAAAATAGTAAAATCTTTTATACTTTATAAGCTGGTCTCTGAAAGAGAAAGTAGACTTATCATCAACGCAAAAGTCTATCCATAGTGCTGGAATACATCTTCATCTCCATTTAAACATTTACGTGAATCAGATTTACCAGTTTGTTGGTATTGTTGTTCCAATCGTTACATGGTTGAGCAATACAACTGTTTCCTATCTGAATACTGTGTTGTACAGTAGGCTACTGATCCCTCTCTGGCACTTTAGGAAAACAACTATGGCCACCTATGGCTGATCTGGAAAGCGTCGCACATTATAGCATTCTTAAATGTGGAGGAAGTATCGGCTTGGATTATCAAGTCTTTTTCTGTTGGACCTTTGTCAGTTGTATTGCTATAGAAAGTCATTTGTGATTTATGTACCACTAGATTGTTGGGACTTTGTTTGAAATATTTTGAAGCCCATATATTGATTGAAGCCCTTGGGGGAAATTTTTTAGTTGCAGGACCATGGTGGGTCTTCACGTTCAGACATCATACCAGTATAGTAATAGGGCACGTCAACGGTACCTTTTGGCTAATCAATGTATTTCTGTAATCGATTACGAACCCAGCTCTATACAGTATTCTATACAATTCAACTAGACCCAGTATGCCGTGAAAACATGCCATACTGTACAATTCAACTAGACCCAGTATGCCATGTATATGTGCTATACTGTGTCTGGGATAGACATTAGTGGAGCTGTTGGCAGGGCAAAGTGAAATGTAATAGTTTCATCCTTATCCTGCAATTAAATTTGAATAATCACTTTCTTAACATTTGATACACTCTATGTATCTTCCACGGATAATGTGTTGTAGCTCTCCAAACAAAGAAGCAGTCTCTTCGGCTTACATAACACGAGCCACTGGGCCAAAAATAGGTGCAGTAATTCGGACGAGAATAATCACACCTGTGCTGCTTCCACATGCTTCAAGTAGAAGACTGAAGACCTATTATTATTTAATTCTGCTCTGTACTTTACACATGATTTTAAAGTACTCAGTGTATATTTAGTGTTTCTATAGGTAAGGGATACTGACCTGACTGTTGTGACAGTTATTGTATACCTGTGTGACCTTTCCTTGTAGGCAATGCAGGCTTCATTTTCTTGGCTGGTAATTCTTAAATCCTTGATTTGCAACGACAGGGATTTGCTGCCTTATGTCCGGCATCTTCCTAACAGGCATGGTGGCTGAGTTCAGGGTGTACTGCATGTTGCTTGGAATACATACACACTTTAGAACCAATTATGTTAGTGGTATGCCTTGATGTGTTGGGTTGTTTATGTGAGAGAATGGTAATTGGTTTCAACTTTAAGTCGATCATTCTGAGACCAACCAATCAAATCTACTTTGAGGAATTGTCTGCGATTGAACAAAATCCAAAAGCTCCTTTCGCCGGGATTATTACACTGCTAAAAAATATTAAGGGTAGGGCTGGGCGATATTGACATTGCGATACATTATGCACTCTAGAGGCCGTTCGCCTGGCAACAGTATATAATGCTCGCAACACGAACTCTGATATTTCATTTCAAAATAATAGCATTCATTACAATAATCATTGTTTTTTCATTGCATAGATAGGTAGTGGGTCCATGTTCATGTGTTGCTAAAATTAGTCTTTTTTGGGTAACAACAGACTAGTAAATGATTTTCAAATGTACTCAAATTTGTTTTTACATGAGACACTGACAATATATTCAATCAATTTGTTTACAATGTATTTGTTAATGTTTTTAATAATCATTTATTAAAACATGTTAAATGTGCCGTTCTTGCTATATTCTTGCTTTACAATTAATTCACAATGTTTATTGCAATGAATTAAAACTAGCGCTATTATTTTTAAATGTTTGAGTTTGAAAATGAGTTTGTGTTGCGGGCATTATATAGTGTTGCCAGGCGAACAGTCTCTGGAGTGCATTATTGTATCGCAATGTGAATATCGCCCAGCCCTACTTCAGGGATATACAGTATCTCACAAAAGTGAGTACACCCTTTGAATTTTTGTAAATATGTGGTTATAGATTTTCATGTGACAACACTGAAGAAATGACACTTTGCTACAAACAAAGTAGTGAGTGTACAACTTGTGTAAAAGTGTAAATTTGCTGTCACCTCAAAATAAATTAACACAAATCCAGCAAGGTCTAAACCGCTGGCAACAAGTGAGTACACTTTTTGACCTTTTTCCCTCCTCGGTGTCATGTGACTCATTAGTGTTACAAGGTCTCAGGTGTGAATGGGGAGCAGGTGTGTTAAGTTTAGTGTTATCGATCTCACATTCCCTCATACTGGTCACTGAAAGTTCAACATGGCACCTCATGGCAAAGAACCGTTTGAGGATCTGAAGAAAAAAATTGTTGCTCTATATTAAGATGGCCTAGGCTATAAGAAGATTGCAAAGACCCTAAAACTGAGCTGCAGCATGGTGGCCAAGACCATACAGTGGTTAAACAGGACAGGTTCCACTCAGAACAGGCCTCGCCATGGTCTACCAACGAGTTTGAGTGCATGTGCTTAGCGTCATATCCAGAGGTTGTCTTTGGGAAATAGACAAATGAATGAATTCCAGCATTGCTGCAGAGGTTGAAATGGTGGGGGGTCAGCCTGTCAGTGCTCAGACCATACGCTGTACACTGCATCACATTGGTCTGCATGGCTGTAGTCCCAGAAGGAAGTCATTTCTAAAGATGATGCACAAGAAAGCCCGCAAACATTTTGCTGAAGATTATGGAACCATGTCATGTGGTCTGATGAGACCAAGATAAACATATTTGGTTCAGATGGTGTCAAGTGTATGTGGCAGCAACCAGGTGAGGAGTACAAAGACAAGTGGCATTGATGCCATTGACTGGCCCTCACATTCCCCAGACTTGAAACCAATTGAGAACCTCTGGGACATTATGTATCGGTGCATCTCACACACTGTTGAGGAGCTCACTGATGCCCTGATCCAGATCTGGGCGGAGATCCCTCAGGACACCAGCCGCTGTCTCATCCAGAGCATGCCCAGACATTGTCGGAGTGCATACAGGCACGTGGGGGCCATACATGCTTTTCAGTCACATTAGGAGTTGCTGTGTTAATTCAAGTTGGAACAGCCTGTGATTTCATTTTTTACTTTGATTTTCAGTGCGAGTTAGAATCCAGCTCTCAATCGGTTGGTGATTTTGTTTTCCATTGTCTTTTATGTCGTTTTGTTCTTAACGAATTACACAATACACAGTAAAGATTTTGATCTTTTAACATTTTTTGTTTATCAAGACCCGATGTGTGATATGAGCGTTCCCTTAATTTTTGTGTGCAGTGTAGTTTACAGTAGACAGGCGGTTATCAACATGATTTCTAATTAAAAAGAAACATGCAGCATTCAAACAGATCTCCTAAGGTATTTCCAACAAATTAATCTATACGTTGTGTTTATTTGATTGAGTGTGTTTTTCAAAGTGTTGGGCTGTTTAAACGTGATTACTACATCTTTGTCCAGCATACTTACGCTATATTAGTAAATTGTTTCCCAGGATATCTTTTCCTGCTTAGAGAATGGGGCTGAAAATGAAAGAGGATTCGTTTTAACCCAGCATTGTCTTAGGCCTGGGCTGCAACATACTCTCTGTGTTGGGGCTCCTGCCCCTCCAAAGTAAACTACAATCTATACTATAAAGCTCAACCACAGGTGTCTTCCTACAGTAGGATATGTCATTGCATATCAAATCATCTTTGGAAAAGAGGCAGCTATTGTTATTATGCAAACCATAAATCAAATATACAATTCAAAATCACCTACTCTTTTACTTATCATAAGCCTTCGTCAGGTTTCCAGGCCTTTACAAAGGCACTCTTCTACAAGGCCTTTGTTGTCGCTAAGGTTGTTGAAGACGTACCTCAGAGGAGATTGCACTGTGCCCTGCTTCCCATGTGCATACTGTACATGACCTACATGTACTACAGTACATCTCTGAAACAAACGGATCCCTTGAACACAAGGACTAGCTAACACATATGGCTGCATGGCTATTTGTTACAGCAGAAGTTCAATAATAAGACAAGAAAAATGTCTGCTAATTTTAGTTAGAACATGGGTGCAAATTTTCCATTGTCTTTTCTTGACTACAACAAAATACAAAGGAACAGCTAAATGGAATGACATCATACCTAAACACGTCTTTGCAAAAACATAGTGGCTGATGTATTCCCATTAACTATTTAGCCAGTTAGTGCATTATTAAATCTATTAGTCTGTATGCCCTGCCTACTTTTCTGCTCTACATTTGAAGTAGCCTATAAAAGTCAGCAGGGATGAAGATTTAACTTGAATTTGCCATGCAGTTTTTAATGACCCTCATAATTCTGACAAACTCCAAGCATTGATCATGCATGAATGTTGTCAATAACAGCCTTTTGACAGAAATGGAATCAAACATGCTAGCTTTTAGTCGTCTTTACCACACTATTTTGTCTATTGTACTGCAGCTCAGGCTGGAGTTCTCACAGACTAGCTCCACGAAACCCAATCAAATATGCACCTCAACAAACGTTAATGAGTAGGCATCAGCATTTTTGTCAAACGCCGTCCAATCCAAGACAAGTAATGTTTTATTTAAGTAATAACAAAAAAATATTAGGTATATGTTTTACAATTCACCCATCACAGTAACTGGTAGATAAGGCAAAGTTACCCGCCAATATGAAAAAGTACCCGCATTAGGCAGGTGGCGGGTTCTAATTTTCCACCCTGTATGCGGCTTGTAAAGATCGTCATCACAAGATCTGTTGTTGAAAGACACCTCCCACAATGCAGAGGCCACTTGTTCATAGACTTGTAATGAAACCAATGCTCTTGATTCTAGGGAAGTTTCCCATTTTTTCAAAGGTACAGTATCTTTTTCTGAAGGCAGGAAGGCACAATACTGCTTGTTTTTTAAAGTATATTTGCCTGTATTGCAGTTAAATTTGGGGGGGGGAGACAATTTCTGGTATACCCACAAATGCTTAGAAATATAATTTGTGTTTCTGAAGGTAAATAACCTCTTAAATATGGACTGTAGCTTATAGTTAAATAATGTCTTTAAAAAGGTATTCAACAATAATTAATTTAATAAAATGTGTTCGATCATGATTTCTGGAACCAGCGTATTGTTCTACCCCCTTTTAAACACAAAACATTTATTCTGAATGCCATTTCCATTAGAAATGCTGCAATCATTTTACTTTTTCCTATAATAAATCTGGGTCAGTAGAGACTTGACTAGTGAGTGGCATGAACCAGATGCTTTTGTGTGCAGATGACAATGATTTTATGATTTTACAAATGCAGTGATCAACCGTGTTTATTTTTAAAACATTTTTTTCCTCGTACAGATTTCCAGTCTAAAGCCCCAGAGATTTGAATAGGATTTTGAAGCAGAAAGGCTAGGAAAACTACTCTGGGAAAACCTACAGAGCTGGCTGGTCCTCTTATGAATGTGCCAGCTAGAGAGTCTAAGCTCACATTACCTTTTTATGGCCATGTCTTTCATCAAGGTTATTAAATGTTAAGATGACCATTAGGTCAAAATATTGAGGAACACAACAAAAATAATTATAAAATATATCTGATAGGATATTAGGTCAACAATGTTAATTGACATTTTAAAATGTGTACCATTTAGTAGACACCAAGAAAATCAACATGGACAGTATCACTGAGCTTGCCATAAATGTTGAAATGCCACAAATAACTTATGAGGAGTCGTATTATTATATTGATCGTCAGAAAAAATATTGCAATATTCGCCCATTTGTACCAGTACATTCTCTAGTTATGTTCCAGAAGTTTCCATTTGTCACATGCTAGGCTGCCATGCATGGCTATGCTTTTTCAATACACAACAAGCAAAATCAGCCTACATTGAAGGTTTTAGGAAAAATAGTTTCTCAGTTTACACCACGTGCTATCATAACATTGGAGGGAAGTGCTTGTTTCAAACTTGGGAGGCCTCTTTTCTTTCCCCAGAAATTTTGTAATATACTCTCCAGAACATGTATCCTCTCTCTTCAGCTCTAAACATTGAAGGCAGTGTAGATTTTCCATTGACAAAGCCTGTATGAAAAGTATCCCTGAAATTGGATAACTTATTGTTTTGGGAAAGATGCATCTGTAGTACATTGCTAAACTATTATTTATGTATAATAGACATAGGTCTAAGTCAGGAGTGGGGAAACTTTTTAGCTTGCAGGGCCACTGTGAGCCTTTGAAACCAAGTGAAGGGCTGCATTCTAAAGTGATGCATGAAAAATAGGAAATGTTAATTAAATTACCCCCGCCACCTACACAGTTACGTGTGTGTTTCCTACAGAAAATAAATGTTTAGTTTTCTAACACCATTTTCTTGTTTGAGCCAAAAAATACTAAATGTTTAATTTTGAATGAACATCACTGTAAAATCCATATTGGCATGCCCCCAGGTCTTCAGAACCAGTGTGACATAGTTTGTGGGACATATAAATAAGTAAATAAAACACTATGTACAGTACATATTTTCATTATTTCCCTATATGTTTTTAAAAACCTAGCCATCTCCCACCACCCCAAAAAATAACCAGTTTTAGTGAAGGGTGATGTCTCAACTCCTTGCAGAAATGTTATTTTGTCTTTTTCACTTCCTGATTTCTGTCTGTAATGTTTTAGGTTAACCAAAATAAAGTCAGTGAAAAGTACTCAACTTTGAGACGCGATATCTCTGGTTCTCATTAATCCACATGGACGAACTACAGATCATTATTTGCAGGGGAATCCCATCCTTTCAACGATATCAAGCATTTATTTCTAACATATATACGCTTCACTCTCAAGTGTCTATCAACTATTAATTTTTTTATCGCCTCGCGAGCCAGATCTAAGGATCCGGTTGGCCGTATTTGGCCCGCAGGTCGTAGTTTGCCCACCCCTAGTCTATATTGTTATGAAAGGCCGAGGCAAATTTAAACTAGTTCTGTCTGCTTACAAATGGTAATATTCTTGTCTTGTGCCATCTCCCTCACACTTGGAGAACCACTGACCTAAAGATCCACTGTGACAGACCAGCAGCCTCCATTATGCATACATCCACTGATAAAGGGTCAACTAAGCAGGTGTTTTGATGGAGAAGTATTGTTGAAATCTCTTTGACTTTGTGTTTTTATAATAACTTTGTTTTCGGTTGTTGGCCAACAGCCTAGTGACGAAACAGTTGTCAAAATGTGGTGAGCCCTGCAGGACATATTGGCTCTATTGGTATTAATGTTTACTGTCCTTGTGTATATTAAATGCATATTCAATGTGCATATACGTATTTGGCTGTTTTGCAACAAGGAGCAACTCTTTAAAGATATATGGGTCTTAAATGAGGCTAGTGTTTATCTAGAGACTAATTAAGAACCCTGTGTGAGTGTGTTGGGACTGGGGTCTGTCCCCTGATCTCCTCTGCTTCACTCCAGGGATGTCAGTAGGTGTAATCCTAGAGACATCTGCTACCCTCTTCCATAATGCTGCCTAATGGGCACAAAGAGAGCTGCAGGAGGAATTGTAAAATCCAAATCTATGCACGTTATGATAAGTAACCATATGTGCTTTCTACAGCCCAGTCTGTCTCAGCATTTTGCTAGTTTGGCTGATTAACAACATTGACATTACATTACATTTGGCCCTTGTCGTAGTCGCTCAAATCGTTACACTTGCCCATTTGTTCTGCTTCTAACACATCAACTTTGAGGATAAAATGAAGAAGCAGGAAAAATGGGCAAGTGCAAGGATTTGAGTGACTTTGACGAGCCAAATTGTGATGTCTAGAGGACTGGGTCAGAGCACCTCCAAAACTGCAGCTCTTGTGGTCTGCAGTGGTCAGTACCGATCAAAAGTTAAGTGGTCCAAAGAAGGAAAAGCGGTGAACCGGCGACAGGGACATGGGCGGCCAAGGCTCATTGATGCACGTGGGGAGCGGAGGCTGGCCAATCCAACAGACAATCTACTGTAGCTCAAATTGCAGAAAAAGTGAAAGCTGGTTCTAATAGAAAGGTGTCAGAACACAGTGCATCACAGTTTGTTCCATATGGGGCTGCTGTTTTGGGGGCAAAAGGGGGACTGACACAATATTAGGCAGATGGTCATAATGTTATGGATGATCGGTGTATGTTTACTGTTGAAGTTTCTAACGAGATGAGAAAACCCCATAATGTAAACTCATATGGATCATTCTGGAAGGATGTGAAAGCTATTGGGAGGAAGGTGAATGAGCTGACCCAGTGTTGCTGGGCTACAGTCAGTAAGATTTGAAAGGATTAAATGATTCAAAGCGGTACACAATTCCTCTTACTAAGACAGCTCTACTGCAGTATGTAGAATGTTTATGCTCACATTGTTGGAAATGGGTGTCATGTTTGTATTTACTTTACAATAGCTTTAATTTTCCTACCTGTAGTTTTGACAGTTTTATATTTAAGCTCTTATTAGATTGAGGGAATGTATGGTTTGTTGGAAATTGCTTGATAAGTATGCGGTTCATCATGAATTAGCCATGTCAGCTGAATGGCATTGGGTGCTGGGGATCTTAGGTGGTGGGCTGGCAATGTGCAGGCTTGTGCTGACACCTGCCTGAGTATGTGTGCATGTGTGTCAGATAAAGAGCATTACATATGGTCTTATGACAAGCAGGCTCAGATGCTCTTGACATAGAGTACTCTTTACTTCACACTCAACTGTGGTTAGGCAACCATATCTTCAAGTTGGCATTTTCTTGTAAGAAAATTGTTCAGACATTTACCACCAGCTGTAATATTGTTCCACTGTTACCTTGGCTTGTTCTACAAAACCTTTTAGAGGAGGTTAACTAATAGTTGCTCCATAGTCATGATTTGCTTTAATCCTCTCAAGACTGGCCACTCCAGAGACCTACAAAAGGGTGTCGTTCTGAACCCCCGTTGGGGCTATACCTGTACATTGTATTTTTTAGGAAGTATGATTACTCATTTAAAACAACAATGTAGTTTACTTTCAAGTTTGTCACATGCACAGAAGACTGCAGTTGTTATAGCGTCATATACAGTGAAAATCTTGTTTCCCGGTTCGGAACAATGCAGTACTATTAATAATAAAAACAAAAAGATGTGCAAAATGTACAACCCTGTATAAATCAGTAATATCATAATTATGTTGGTTGGCACATAAAAAGATGTGAAATACATACATAGTTGTATTCTGTTCAGTTCAACTGCTGCAGCTCAGCTGGAGAACAGCTCTGGATCTGAGATTTGCCGGTTTGATTTCTAAATGGGGCTGTACATTGTATGTTTTGGAAACTGGGAGTACTCAACAATAATGTAGTTTATTTCGAATCTACAAAAACAACTCAGGAAGATCTAAATGGATTTCCCTATGAACAATAAAAGTGCGTGAGAGCATGTTTACTGAGGCCTTGTATATCAAAAGGTTTGTGTGTTTTCATTATTTTTTAATGGGGCTTGGAGGTCTGAATTGCTTGTCCATTTCCTGCCACTAAACCAATGTAAATGGATGGGTCTGGGTTTCCTGTTTAGCTGTAGGCTACCTTGTAAAATACTGGTGTTAAATCATTGGTCCACTGAGAAAACATTTTCTCATTAGCTACAGACCAGAACTGTACAGGCAGAAATCACAACATAAACAAGGCTTCTGTAAGCAAACTGCATCGCTGGATCCTATGACTGTGCGTAGTGTTCCTTGACACCTCGTCTCAAAGAAACTGGATGAACCTGCGTGATGCTGAGACGGGGAAGGTACTGTGGCAGGGAACAGAGGACCTGTCTCTTCCAGGAGTTGAACATGAAGGTACTTCATATCTAGAGTTCTCTCGTGTCTTTCCTGTTAAACGTGGATTTTCAGGACAGCTGAAGAGCTTAAACCGAACCGATGTAAAAATGACCAAAATAGTGGTTAGCATTTTACTTCCTATGATGTTTTTCCATTTTTAACATATTACAGTTGTGCTCATAAGTTTACATTACCTGGCAGAAGTTGTGAAATTTTAGAATTGGTGTCGACAAGAGGACTGTTCATGCAACAAATCTGACTGCTATGTAAGGATAGTGATCATATGAAGCCATTAATTATCACATAGTTGTTTGGCTCCTTTGTAAACTATAATGATAACAGAACTCATCCAAATGGCCCTGATCAAAAGTTTACATACCATTGAATGTTTGGCCTTGTCACAGACACACAAGTTGACACACACAGGATAAAATGGCATTTAAAGATTCATTTCCCACACCTGTGGCATTTTCAGTTGCAATTATTGTCTGTGTATAAATAGTCAATGAGTTTGCTGGGTTCAAATTTACGATGGCCCGGGGCCACTAAGAACTAATGTCGGGCCAGTAAAAACAGTCACTTGCTCGTTTGGGCCAGTGCTCAATTTTGCCATTTAAATTAATCGTCTCGTATTAAAATGTTTGTCCGTAATATTTGTCCCTCCCCTGCTTTTTGAGCTTATCTCAAGTTAAAATCCATGTCTGTCATATCTTTTTCCCTCCTCTGTGTTTGGCAATACTTGTTGTCGTCCTTTTCACCAATAATATTTGAATGCTTGTCTGTTTTAAAGCTACATTGTGTAATTTTTTGTTGTTGATTCTTAGCAAAAACCTCTTTGTTCTTTCAAAAAGATGTGCTCATTCATGTGTAATTACCTCCACCAACTAATCAAAGTATTTTCATAAGTGTATAATCTGCCATTCAGAATACATAAGAGCGAGTCGCTCGAATTGCAACAGCCATCTTGCGCCTCCATCTTTAAAATACATTAGCCAAAGCGGGACATACAGTACCTCGAAATTCAAGCTCCGCCATTCGAGCTTTTAAACTCAGTTTCACCGTGACGAATGCCAGGGGGAGATTACTCGCGACTGCTGGCAGATCTGAAAGCCTGTTGAAGATGGAGGATCACGCCTATTCTCGAGGACAGAGCCGGGCGTAACAATAACCGTTCACGTGGCAACACTATTATGCCAGCAACACAAACTCAGATTTTAGTTTTTTGCAAACTAATAGCACTCGTTTTAATCCATTGCATTAAACATTTTTAATTCATTATAAAGTGAGTGAATTGTAGCCAAATGCAATTGTATTGTGTGTAAAGAAACAAGAGTAGGGGGATAGCAAAAATAATAATGTAACATGTTTTCAACAAAAATTACTTTTTATTAAAAACAGTAACAAATATGTTGTACACACCTTTTGATTTAATGTATTGAAAACACTATTACATTTGAAAAACATTCACTAGAGTATGTTTTATTTAACAATAGACAAATTTTAGCAACAGGTGAACATGGACACACTACTATCTATGCAATGATCTAACAATAATAATTGTAATGATTTACGAGCGCTATTATTTTGAAAAGGAAAATCTGAGTTTGTGTTGCCGGCTCTGCTCGAGGACATGTAATGGAGTCGCCAAGGAAGTTAAAACAGAGTATTTAAACAACAATGCAACAGGCAAAGCAACAAGACCAAAGTTAACATTGGAGTGACTATTCCAAGATGCAAATTCTTTTAAAAGGGACGCCGAAGTTGCCTGCTTTCTTCTTGACAGGTAATTCTGCCTCTGTGTGTAAATTTGAGGTTTTATAGTAGCTTGGCTAAATATAGCATGGTTGTGCATAACGCTAGAATGACGTCTAGGATCATTTTCCTTGTGTCAATGATGAAAAAGTATTGTCTACCTTGTAACATATATCTGTGTGCTGTGACGGATCACAGGTGATGAATAGTTTTACTGGCTCCATTTGTAGGCTATATGAAAAGGCAATGTAAATTGTAGTTATTTTTCATTGCTTTTACTTTGTACACATTGTAGCCTAATGTAGCCATGTTAGTCTTGGAATAATAAGGCCACCGTAGGAGTTAAACTGCGCTTGGAAAGGCATGGGCTAGAAACTAATATTCAGTTGGTTATCATATACAATTTCATCGCTAGATAGGAGAAATTCTTACACAATGTAGCTTTAACCAATCAAAATGTTGTATGCATTAGTGCAGGACCCAAACTAATGTGATCCTTTAATCGAAAATAAACCTATTGAGCACAGTCATCGTTATTCAGTTATTATACTGTGGAGGTTTTGTTAGAAATCTCCTTCTCCAAATGATGCAGCCAGCTCATGTGTCATAGCCATATTTTCGTTGTCGTTGATTACGGAAAAATTAAGAACATTAATTGTGTCCAGACTCTTGAAGAAATATACTTTGCCATCGCTAAAGTCCTTCTCACAAATAGCTTTGCCAAAGCTATACTCAAAGTGTCATGACATGATTGCAGACATGTTGAAAACAGTTTCTCACTTCTCAACAACACGAAGCCTTTTGAATTTAACATACACTTTATTGAGGTGGATTCAAAGCTGCAAAATAGATTAATACAGTCTATTTTTGAAAGATCACACAGGGGAAGCAATTGCCCAGGGACTGAAAGACTCATTCGCCTCCTGGGATCTGACTATACAGTGGGGCAAAAAAGTATTTAGTCAGCCACCAATTGTGCAAGTTCTCCCACTTAAAAAGATGAGAGAGGCCTGTAATTTCTATCATAGGTACACTTCAAATATGAGAGACTAAATTAGAAAAAGAATTCCAGAAAATCACATTGTAGGATTTGTAATGAATTTATTGGTAAATACCTCAGTAAAACAAGTATTTGGTCACCAACAAACAAGCAAGATTTCTGGCTCCCACAGACCTGTAAAATCTTTAAGAGGCTCCTCTGTCCTCCACTCGTTACCTGTATTAATTGTACCTGTTTGAACTTGTTATCAGTATAAAAGACACCTGTCCACAACCTAAAACAGTCACACTCCAAACTCCACTATGGCCAAGACCAAAGAGCTGTCAAAAGACACCAGAAACAAAATTGTAGACCTGCACCAGGCTGGGAAGACTGAATCTGCAATAGGTAAGCAGCTTGGTGTGAAGAAATTAACTGTGGGAGCAATTATAAGAAAATGGAAGACATACAAGACCACTGATAATCTCCCTCAATCCGGGGCTCCACGCCATATCTCACCCAGTGGGGTCAAAATGATCACAATCAGTGCAAATTTTGGCAGCGTTTCTGTCATTTTAGTTTTTTAGAGTATAACTCTGGACAACAGGTCTTCAGTGGTTGGACAAGGTGATCTGAATGTGCTCATGATGGAAATAATATGTTGCCTGAATAGCCTATTCTATGTTGCTGAATAAAAATAATCTTAAAGGAGTGTTCCACAGTAAATCAGTTTCATAGTATACCATTTACAAACGTTACCATAGATGATTTATGTCATATACACATCTGTTCTTTTTCAATATATCAGAGAAAAGCCGATAGTATATTTCAGTTCCTTTCGCATCCACTGGGGGGCTTCTGTATCCGTTTAAACTTGAGCTACCACAACTCCCAGAA
>JACXGM010002181.1:0-40405 GCA_016801145.1 Umbra pygmaea
GATATGCCTGGCAATCCGTTAGTGCTGTCAAAATGGGCAGTTGATAACAACAGACAGGCAAAAACATAAACATAAATTCCGTCCCGGAACGTACCTTTCCAAAAGAAAAAATTCTGACATTAGCATTGTTTTCAGAAAATATAGTATTTCAGCTTAACATGTTTCCTTAATATCTGATGAGGCATTGGCGTCATTTTTGTATTTATTACAGTACATGTATTACATATAGCACCTTTAAGTGAAGAAAATACAATTAATGGCCACCAGGTGGCTCCGTGGAGCACATCGAAAGCTTCATCCTGATTAATCTAATGTTCTGCTTACTGTACAACAGCACGTTATCATTAAAACCAATCAATTGCGAAGTTAAATATACCATTTGTTCTGTAACATATTAACTACAGTCCTGCCAAATAATTGTTCCATCTAAACTGACTGTTTTACCTTAAAAATAGCTTGTCAGTGCTCAACAACCTTAAGAGTTTACATTTGATATCTATGCTGGTTGCTCAGTTTTTAAATGGCTTTGCAGGCTGAACGCCATCTTACATGCTAGAGACCCAGGTTCAAATCTGTCTTTTATTATTTATTTTTATTCATAACTGTAACATAAAACAAATGTGATTGTATGTAACCAAATGATTTACTATACCGTATTCCATATTAGAGTTAAAATCAATGTCTGTTAAAGTTACATGTCATTCCATTTAATTGCCGTTCCAAATAACTGTCCCATCTAGACTGCCTTTTTTACTTTAAATTCATCTCCTACTACAGTTCGATGTGGTAATAAATATAGAATTTTCCAGGGAAATGCGTTCCTCATTTTCTGTCTTCTCAGCCCAAACCCAAATCAGCGAAATGCAGATTGTCTTAAAGTACCTACAACCTGATCTTTTTCAGTTAAACAGTTAGTATAGAAATGTTTAGAAACTACTCTTAATTTGTTCGCGGCCTGAACGCCATCTTACACGCTAGAGACCTGGGTTCAATTCCCAGGAAATATTCTGTTATTATTTAGAGCTGTAACATAAAACAAATCAAAAGTTTTTTCAAACCAAATGACACAAAAGCATGGACAACCTTCTCCTTATCTTCAATTGAAGTATATCAGAGAGGATAGATCTAAGATGGAAAAAACTATTCTTAACAACAGCATTGATTTGCTGGTCAAATTTAAGATCAGAGTAAAAACTGACACCAAAGTTTCTCACGGTAGACATTTTTTTTCCCAGGAAACAACCCCAGGCAGTCATCGTCCACACACCCCTTATTTCCAAATAAAATCATCTCGGTCTTATCCTCATTTAATTTGAGAAAGTTGTTTGTCAGCCAGCACTTAACCTCAATCAAACATTCATGTAGGGACTGAATGAGACATTTATGCGCATGTTTCAGTGGTATGCTGAGCGTCCGAAAAGCACTGTTTTGACTGGATTTCCATATTTACAAGGCCGGATATTCCCGAGTTGCCCTCTCATCTAGAGAGTTACTCTCATCCAATGTGTTCTTAGTCTCACCCAAAACATTCTAGCTCAAGGCCTGCAACCACGGTCTGCCTGCAACAAATACATTGACCACTTAGCCTATAACATTTTAAGAATGGCTGTACTGCAACTCTATAGAGAATAGATCTGCATTAAAATGCAAATATGTGTGGCGCACTTCAAAAACCTGTCGGACGTCGCACCCGCACTCATGGCTATAAGACAAATAAGATTGAAAATGTGTTTTCTTTCAAAAATAACATTTTTGAGGTTTTGTATAGTTTACACACTAAACTTTATTGTAATATATCAAAGAAATTATGATTACTTATGAAAAACAGTTGTTCAATGTTTTTTGTGTTTATTTCTCATGGGATTCATATTCAACGGTAGGTCATAATGGCACAATTATGAAACAAAATATGGCAACATAAAAAATAGCTAATTAGAGGACCCTTGTTCAAAAGTCTGTATACCCTCAGTGCAAGTAGAGTTCCCCCCCATACGGCACCCCTATACGGCGCCCCTATAGACATTACCAGTCAAATAGGCCTTTGTGTTGTTTTAACCAGGTTTTAACACATTTGTCGGATATACTGTGTTGGGGAGCAATGAGAATATATATTTTCTTTAGTGTAGATGTAACACATTGGATTGACGTGCGTTCAGAAGAATGCACTTTATATAGGCTATATTTAAAAAAAATTATAAAATGACAACGGCAGGAGCAATTACACAATTTGTAATTTGGTAAAATATATATTTCTCCACCTAATGTTTCTCAAAATGTTCACTAAAATAAATATTCAACTAATGTAGGTTTAGTGCAGTTTTCAGAATAGAAAAGATCAGATTCACAATTTTACTCATAGACAAGGTTATAGCTTACTGTGCAAACACAGTAGGTCCTGTGACATCCACATGAATTGCATACTGTTGGCAGGGGGTCTGTATCGCTGACGTTTGACCAAACAAGACTGATGTACAGTAGGCAGACAGGCTGCTGCACAATTCATAATCCCATACGAATCGTTATGAAAACGACTGTTGAGTTCCATCATTTGTCTGTCCAATATAATGCTCCACATTTCTTGTAAATCGGAGTCGCTCTTGACAGTCTGTTTTACCGACAGTAGTTGTAACAAGTGAGTCCCCAGTTGTGGATGTCATTTTTGACAGTCAGATTTTCTGTAAATGTAATGCTTTTATCAAAATCACATTTCAAATTGTCTCTCGTTGTACTGAAACTTTCTTTAAGTCCCACGATTAGATCGATGCAATCAGTGATGGATATTGAGGGGCACAGGAGACGCTTTGTGGCAAAATCACTCAGTAACTTCAATCAATTAGAATTAAAATAATTCACGGCATGTTATGCATTTTACATTCAATGGATTCAACATGGTTTTACAGTCATATTCTTAGGCTACTGTACTACGATACAAATTTAAATGCAATTTGTTATGTAACGACATAGGATTTGGTTCAATTAAGAGGTGCATTCTATAATATTACATTAACATGTGTTTAATGGTATTCTCTGTAAAAAAATATGTCCCTAGGAGGGATTTGAACTTGCTAACTCATAGATCTTTCTTTTTTTGGGGGGGGGGGAAGGTCAGCCTCAGCATGCGGTGCAGATGGCTCAGTGGGTAGGGAGTCAGACTTGTAGTCAGAAGGTTGCCAGTTCGATTCCCGACTGAGCCAACTGTCGTTGTGTCCTTGGGCAAGACACTTTACCCTAATTGCTCCCAGGTCGTTGCTGTAAATAAGAAATTGTTCTTAGTCAACTTACCTGGTTAAATAAAGGTTCAATTAAAAAAATTACAAATTTGACAACAGGGTTGTCATTGTTCGAAATTGTGCATCATTTCCAATCCCACTTTTTTTGTTTTTTATTAATGCTTTCTACATTTTACACCCGTCCTAACCTTTACCTAACCGTGACCAAATGTTGAGACCAATTACATTGTGCCATTTTAATATTTATCTCTAGCTTATACATTTTGTGTTATTTACAATATTTACTCGTAGATCTTGACTGTATGTCGAAAGACAAACCTACGATGGCACCGATCTGACCTACTTATCTTGTTTTTCTAGCCCTCTAGCACCACTAGGGGTTGAAATAGATAATTACATGGTGACTAAATGTGCTTATTGGTGATGCAGTATGAGTTAACCCAAATTAGACCAGTATCCTCTGTGTATTTATTATCAGTTTAAACCTTTTTATAAGAGATGAAGTTAGATTCGAAAAAACGCTAACAAGCCTTTTTCCTCCTGCGCTGTAGTTGTGTCCAGGGGTGTGCGCTCCGTGCATGTGGATGACATTCCGGAACCCGTTGATTACGTGTTTGACACGGCTGAACCGCCCCCGCACAGCCTGCACCTCGTGCCCGAGGTAGAGAACACCAAGGCCATGTTTGCTGGCGGCCAGAACCACACGCCAGACTACCAGAAGGTAGAACAGTCTGATTCTGAGACCAGCGTCAACAGCAACTCCTCTGCAGATTTCCCCAACCCCGGTCAGGCCGAGCTGAAGGCAGGGCCCGGTGCTGGCGTCCTACAGGAGGGATCCAGGGATCAAGTGGGATCGCCTGTGGCCTATGAGGCTCCAGGGTCCAAGGAAGACTGGATCGACAGAACGCCGACATCCATCATTATACAGCAGCACCGCTCGGACGAGATGTAGAAGGATAGCTTGGCGGTGAATGAACTAACACAGAGGCACAGGGACGACCTTAATCGACGGTTGCCGTCCATATTGATGATGTTGATTGACACTTGCTGGAAGAAGGGGAAAAGGGTATCAGATGTTTTGCTATTGCAGTATCCCCCCTAATCTGTCTCTTTATTCTTCTGGTTATACTACTGTTCTAGTTAGAGCACTTTGTCCTTTTTCCATTCCAGAGGTATAATCGTTATGTATTATCATGATTTTTCTCCTCTCATCGAGGGGTGAGAGACAGTATCAAAGTGAATAGTCACGAGACTACTGAAGGCTTTTTAAAGTGTGACTTTGCTATTACAAAACAGACCACAGTTAATTCAGTCCAATTGTCTACAGTCGGTTTTATTGTTCTTTGCTAACAATCCTGGCTTCATGCACAGCATATGTCTATTATTGGTGATGCTAGGTTCAAGCTATTGATTTGTATAAATACTGCTTACGCCATTGCAGGACAGTTGGCCATGTAGGTGCTTTTTGTAATCATTTTAGTGTTTCCCTTGTACCAAGGGTTTTCATGCTTCCTTTTTGGGTTTTCCTTGTTTCACTTATTAGTTTGAAAAAGTTAAATATAACTATATGGGACTTGCTAAAATAAATCCCAGTTTCAGATCCCATTAGCCAGTGGTTTGGCTTTTTTAATTTGTTAATCTTGTCCCCGGGCTATTACACGTTTGGCCCGAATTGTCTGGGAATGGAAGTTTTGCCCTTCTTCCATCTACGTTGACCCCTGTTTGTTTCTGGAAGACTTTGTAGCACATGTCAAATGGAGAATTATAGATTTAACTATCTGGCATGTAAAATCAGTGTGGCATTGTAAATATACTAAAATGTAATGACCTGTCATTTCATTCAGTGATGCATTTTTATTGTCACGTCGTGTGTTTTACCAGTGATGTATGCAATCTAAAGAGTATATGAAGTTTTTTTTTACTTTGTCAAAGAATACAGATTAATCATGTTAAAAAGATGCACTGAAATGTTGCCAAAGTCCAAAATTGGAATGTTAATAGTTCAACTCAATGTATTACATTAAACGTTACTATTGAACGTTTCTTTTTTATTAATTTGATTAATGATAAGTTGCATGTGTCTAGTGGCTGTTGTTCTGAAATTGGCTGTGAGTTTACTAGCACTGTGAGTTTACTAGCACTGTGAGTTTACTAGCACTGTGAGTTTACTAGCACTGCCCTCTCCTCCAAATCACTGAATCATTCATATTGTGATTATTGCAGAAATTGGGTTTTACCACAGGTTTATAAACGTGATGTCTGCTGCATATCCCAAGATCTGGTTCTGTATGTCATTTTTAGCTCAGACTCAGACATTTATTTATGCAACTAGGAATTCAGAAATTTCAGACCTTCAACTATACTTCTTTTAATGTCTTCTGTTTTATGACCATATTTTTTATTGGTCATCCAACTGGTAATTCCAAGTCCTAAATTCACAGGTCATCCTTAGGGCTCTGACATACAAGCATGTGGAATGTTCTCTGTATTTGTGATTCCCCATTCTTTCTCAATTAGAGTGGTACATTGGCAGTGTGTGATGATCGTTCCCCATCCAGCAGAAAATCTATCTGTTTTCACAGAGAAGAAGTGAGGGTGTAAATTTCCCAATGTGAGCTCTAACCAATCTCTAATGTGCATCAATTATAACTGCCATTGGAAAGAATAGCCTACTGTACAAATACATTTTAGATTTGTAATTTACCACACTCATCCAATGAAATTTACAGTATGTTCAGGGCCATCCCCTAAAAGGCCATCTCTTACGGTAAAGTGCCTTGCTCAAGGGCACAATGACATTTGGCCCATTCAGAAATCAAATCGTCATCCTTCTGATTACATGTCTGACTCCCTTAACCCTGAGTCATCTGACAGTGCCCTCCATAACTACAGTGTTTTCCATCATATGATTTGTTAGAGTTGTCAGTGTCTAGTCTTCAGTATGTTTGCCTTTATTGTCTGATTTGTGCCTGAAAGTCAAACAAGCCATGATAAGGCTGAAGATTATGAAGAAGTAGCCACAAACACAGGACCATAGCCTAATGTGTAACAATAACAACAGTTTTGACCATCATAAAAGAAAGCAATTGTGAGCTCAGGAATTGACAATGGGCTGTTAACTATTACTATTACTGAAAAAAATAGATGGCTGTCTTTAGAACTTACTGACTTGCCTAAAATGATATTATAGCTGCTGATGGCTGTAGCTAAATTCATTCTGATGTGTATAGAAACAATGTGTCTGTTAAAATACAAGGAAATGCCTCCAAACTCATCACATAGCAACACAAAACATACAGCTGTAGCAACTAGAGAGTTTTTTAGGGTCAAAAAGTGGAAAGTTATTGATTGGCCAAGAGAATCAACCGACTTAAATCCAACTGAACTTTGCTTTTAATTTGCTGAAGATGATTTAAGGTGAAAATGGTAGGGAACTAACATTCGTGACATGATGGCTGTTGGTTTAACTAATTGTAAAAGTAACCTATTTGGCCAAATGCTGTAAAATTGCTGGAGCAATTACAAACACCATAAACTTTATTTGAAGTATGGTAAGTTGCCAGTTGAAACATCACTTTAGTAGTTTTTTCTTCACTTTGTAACTCGAACCACATTGGTTTAAAATGTGTTAAATAAACATCTCAGGTCAGTCACTGTATGGATTGGTGTGTGATAGCAATATTGATTCCTCTCTCCTTATAGAACAATTTAAAAAGGAATATATTAACCATAAGGGACCAAGGGTGAAATAGTCAGTCCCACATTTAGAGGGACAGTGTCAGAGACAGTTGTGGGACCTAATGTGTTGGCCCATGCACACATATTTAGTTTAAGGGAATAATAGTAAAGATGTTCCATTCAATGTGTAAAAATGTATTAGGCCTGTACACATCGAGGCATGATGTTTTTATCTGATTGTCAAATGTTAGACTCACTATAATGATTTCAGCATCAGCGTAGTCTCAATTCATTGACAAGTGGCCAGTGATTTGCCTACTGAGAAAACAAATAAATACTCCTCTGAAATCTCACCAGCCACTTATTGAGTTACACCTGTTCAACTGCTCATTAATGCAAATATCTAATCAGCCAATCATGTGGCAGTAAGTTAATGCATTTAGGCATGTACTCATGGCCAGATTAAGTATACTTAATTGTACTTCAAACATATTTTATTAAAATAAATATACTTCTAATATATTATTTTGGTATGTATATTTTAGAAGTATACTTCAAATATGCTTAATTAGATTGGATACATATAATTTAAATATCCTTTTTTTGACTTGGGTTTAACTGTTCATATTGTGTAGATACATATATACCTGATCTTTACTGTAAATATTCTGCATTTCCTGTACCTTAAAAGCTAAAAAAATATTTACATTACACTGATGTTTACATTATACTGTACATTACAGTATATTATATACATTATTCTGTTAATATAGTGTTGATATATATTCATACACCTGTTCATAAACTGTAGATATCCTGTTCACATTCTGGTCATATCCTGCACCATAAAAGTTTTAAAATGTTTACATTTCTGTGATGTACGTACAAAAAAGACCAATAGACCAGAAAAAAATCATTGTCTGTTAAAACTTACTTGTCAATAAATGTATTTTTGATTCTGATAATCATACTTATATTATAAATTATTGGGGGGGACAAAATGTCATTTTTTTTATATTGGAGGGGATGTGTCCCCCTGTTTAATTACACCTTTGGGACTCACATTATAGATATTAATTTTTAACAACTGACTGCCAATGTGAAGGTCATTCTCATTTTCCAACGCAAGGTGGCGACTTCTGCACAATTGCAACCGTTTGACTAATTTTGCAATGATGTTCCAAATGTGGCCAGCAATGCATGTTGGGCTACTATACGTACAGTAGTTCTCAAACCTCTCCTGTGAACCCCTAGGCATGCCTACATGTATCCCAGAGCTGGCACACCTCAATCAAATTGTCAACTACTTAAAGCTATTACCTGTTAGAATCAGGTAACTAGTTCAGGGCTACAACAAAACTGTGAGATGGCCGAAGAGTACCGCAGGTGAGGTTAGAGAAAAACTGGCCTACTGAAGAGAGATGATTATAGGCAATAATTAAAAAGCACTTCTAACATGGACATCGAAATTGGAGTCATCTACCACATCAATGTAGTCAGCAGTGTGGAACTTCCCAGCTGAGCCTGACGACCCAGTTGATCATATGTTCAAACAGGATCACCATGCGGCATCAGATAATTATATATATATAATTACTATATAGTACAATATATATACTGAAATAATATATTACTTTAACATGGAGATGGTCTCAGTACAAATGTTGAATTCACACGCACGCACGCACACAATCACACACACAAAGCCTTTCTTCCCTTCCCAGTGGCCCCGCCCTCATTCTAGATGTGAAAGAGGCAGGTGGGACACGCGCCTATTATTCTGATAGAGCTGCTGTTGTCTTGGCGATAAATCGCCACGCGCCAAGAAGGGGCAATTATGTGCTTGCTTCTTCTGAGATGGTTAACAAAACATTGGCGTGTGCCGCGCACAAGCTGTCCAAGCTGTTCTCTTCGCCTTATAACTTATTCGTGAAATAACCTACATACATTAAATATACAACGTAGGCTAAACTTTTAGTCTTAAACCAGTAACTACGAAAGAAAATATATAGAGCACACATGTTTAATTTGCTGCAACTAAACAATAACAGCCTATAATTAATATAATTAAGCAAAAAGCATAATCTCGAAATGAACGAAAATGCATATTCTGGCCCAAGATTGCATAACCAGTATGCTGTATATTCTAACAAAGAGAACAGGTTTATCTGGATTCAGTTATATTATAGGCAATCTTTTGTGAGATGTTTTCCAATTGATTGGAAAGGGGGACTTTTAGTTTTGAACAGTGCTGATGTTGACAGCAAGAGAAGGTGGGGGCATTTCTTGTAAAATGTTAATCCCCACGTGGGTCTGCCATCAAGCGCAACAGTAACACCCAGCGATATAGTCTCGCAACATAAAGCCAATCACGACATCCAGGGGGGGAAACCACGCCTCTTGCCGAGAAACTCCGCTGACCTACTATATAAACACTGCAGTCCTGACAGAGCTCAGAATAACGCAAGAGCTCCAGGACGATAGTCGAACTGTATCTATCCATCCAATACATCTATTGTTTACCAAGCAAGCCTGATACACATTTGGATTATAATTATGACTCTGGAACTGGAAGAGATCCGTGGACAGGAGAACACACTTGAGACCAGCGATAGGTAAATAATGTAGGCTACACATCGTAAAATCGAATGCAAATGTATGTAGTCAAAATCTATTGTAAATGACAATATGCAGTGTAATAATACCGATTCTTTTTTCTCGTTCTCTTTAGAATGCACTGTGCAGGCAAAGCCCTGGAGGAACTGTTGGTGTCTGCAAAGAAGCAGGACTACCTCACTGTCGGTGTCTACGAGTCTGCCAAAGTTATGAATGTGTAAGTACACTAACTGGTTTATTTGTAATTCACAATCATTATTCATGCACCAATGCATGCAATTGCATGCAATTTTAAAATACGATCGTCTTCTAAACTGCGTCTTTAATTGATTTCAACAGTGACCCAGACAATGTGGCGTTCTGCGTTCTGGCTACAGACGAGGAATATGAATGCGACATTGCTCTCCAGATCCACTTCACCCTCATCCAGGCTTTCTGCTTCGATAACTACATCAACGTGGTGCGCGTAAACGATATCGAGCGTCTGGCTGACCTTGTGGGCACGGACGAAACTGGTGAACCTAAGGACGCGCATTGCATTCTTGTCACGGTACGTTCTGAACGAACTGATAAGTCGCCCTTGAGCTCTATCAATGTACTTAGTACTGCATGTCAAAAATTCTGCCACTGTTAATGTGGCTGTCTCTCTGATGTGACTTAAGATTCTTATGGCTTCTCTTACTCTCTTCCTTACAGAGCCCTGGTGCAGACTCATGGAAAGACCCTGCTCTGGACAAACTTCATCTCTTCTGCGAGGAGAGCCGAAGTGCATATGACTGGGTGCCCACCATCTCCCTCCCTGAACGCTGAACAACTAAACTCTGCCATGCTTCATTTGTTGGCGATGATGAAGATGATGAAGAACGCATACAATAATCAGAACCTCCGGGTTTAAAGCCTGCCTATTGGAATACAAGGCTATGGCTGTAACCCAGGACCCAGAGTGCTCGGAGTACAGTTCTGGATAACCCTGTGGAGTGGTCTGGGGTCTCACATGGACTGGCTCAGGTGTATGTGAACTGGAGCCATGTTATCATGAAAGCCCAGATCAGGATTATGAGTTGAACTGGATTGAACTCTCTAGTGCACAGAGACCGGTCATCACCCTAACGCTGCCCTGGTTAGGGGTCAAGAACGAACTGAGGAGATGGTCAGAGAAAGATAAAGAACGACAGGAGATGGGCATGTGTACAGTTGAAACGTGGGTGGATGGCTGTTGGTTTACTTTCAGCAGAAGGGGATATGATGGTGGATTCTAGTACGTTCTAAGAAGAGAAAGGATAATACTGGACTTTATTTTGGAGGTTGTTCACACCAATGTGGAAGGCTCCAAATGTAACTCAGATGCTAACTTTTTTATATGATACAAATGTAATTTCACAGACTTCAATTGTGTTAATTAATTTACTGTGAAATGCTGCAAAAACACAATGCAATGTAATATGTTTGTTTAAAAAACTGGAAATGCATTTGACAACATTTTCTTAATAAATGCATTTCAACTTTACCAGAGTTCTATGCTGTTTGTATTCGAAAAGTTCTTGTTCTGCGCAGCCAGTGTGAACTCATTTGACCCACTGTGGTCCATGACAGGATTAAACAGCTACTTTAGAGAGATGTGTAATTGGATAGAGATATGGCAGGACAGGTTGCACAAAGAACCCCAGGCTGTAGCACAGTGAGTGAGGATGAGATGCACTGTAGAGGGGGGAGGGTGGGGAACATTGAGGATAACTGGGTGACTGGGAGAGGGAAAACGAGGGAGGAGTTGGAGAACAGTTGCAACACAATAGTTCAGACGCATATTTTTTTAGGCAGGCAGGCAGTGACCTTTCCTCATCAATACACCAGCTGCTTACTGCAACAGCTTGCACAACCGCCGGAGCCAGGAACCAAGGCTCGGGGGCCAGACACAGGGGCTCTGGGGCAAATGGGGCTTTGGGCCTGGGTCTAAAAAAGCTTCCTTTTCTATATAGAGCATGCCTCGTGCAATGTCTGCAGGGGGTTTGTGTTAATCTTTGTGTGGGGTTTGGGAGGTTTCCATCAGTTGGTGAAACAGAGTTTTATGAAGAAATTACTAAGTACATGTGCACACACTATTTAATGGCAGGGTTTGCAAACAATATACATTTGTGCACATCCTGAGCGATGCATTTTGTAGGTGCTGTCTTGCACAGAGACACTGTTTTATTCCATTAAAGAATTTGAGTAAGGTTCACCATTTCTGAAGGACGCAAAGTGTACTTCCGATCAAATTTAATGTGGTAAGGGCCTGTGGTAGTTTCAGTAAGACACCTTGACATGGTAGGAAATGATCTTAGAGTAGGGGTGGGGGCTAATTAGTTGGAAGGAGGTCAAGTGGTCAGAAGAACAGTGGTTGAGATGTGTGCTGTGGCTGGGGCTTGATGCAAAACATTTCAAAGGAAAACATATCCACACACACACACACACACACACACACACACACACACACAAATACACACACTTTCCTTCCTGTAAACACCCAGTGGGCTAGTCAATGAGCAGAAGACAGCTAGTAAGCTGAATTAGAATTCATACAGGCATAGTTGATGGGAATCCCCCAATGCTCTGGGCAAATACACCCCCACCACTACCTGCTGTCTCACACTGCAGGAATGAACGTCCATCTTCCTGTGGGGCTGTCAGAAAGTGTCACAGTATGAGAGTGATCAGCATTCATAACAGACCTGACAGGGGAAAAACAAGCATGTCTTATATTGACATTGTATTATACTCATTTGAAAATCTGTAATGCAGAGAAGGTTAGCTTTGTTCATTTATCAAACTCTATTAATGATGTCTTTGACAAAATAGTGCTGGCATCCAGTTGATGCCTTATACGTTCTTCACACACACACACACACACGCACACGCACACGCACACGCACACGCACACGCACACGCACACGCACACGCACACGCACACGCACACGCACACGCACACGCACACGCACACGCACGCGCACACCGGTCCTTGACTTTACACAACTTGTCTGGCCTTTTAACTCAAGCAAGAAAAAGACACAATGGCAGCTACTCAACAGCTCACATTTGACCCATTTATTTAACAGTAGCTCCTGAAATGCCAACACTTTTACTTAAATAATTAAATGATCTATTTCAGCCATGCCCCAGGTGAACGAAAACATGTCTTGTAGAAATAAAAAGGAGAAATTCCCTCTGTATTCTAATCCAAACTCAAATGAAAACAAACCCTGCTACTGTTGTAGGCCAGGTTAAGAAATTACATGATCCACCCACGAGTCGACCCAATTTCACTTCGGTTACAAAACAAAATGTGTTTATTTACCCTCCCTTTTTACAGGTGTACCTATGTGCCACTGTCAAGGGGAACAAACATCTGCTGACTCGAATCTAGAGCTCCAGCTGGAAAACATAGAAACACAGGCTGGGCTGGTGGTTTACTAACAGTTTGTCCTGCTCATGCTGCTCCACTCTAAACGTGGCATGCAGAAACACAAACTCTGACATAGTGACTGTCTGTGCTGAGATCTACTGCTTAGATAGACAGAGCGGAAACACAAAAGCCCGAACCACATAGAGAGAGTAAACCGGAGATGGAGAGTTTATCAGTCACACATCTACTGTTCTCTGTTCCTGTGTGGAAGCTTTAATTTTCCAGCCTCCATTTACTGGTCCTAGTTCAAAAACATTCCTTTGGCCTGCTCTAGATTTATCATATGCTCCAGTTTAATATTTTGATCCACCCCAAACCTTTCCACAAATCAAGGTTTAATTGTACTATCTGTATTCTGCATCAAAGGAGAATTTTACTATTTTACAAAATAATTTAAGATTAAGATGCTTCCCCAACCTGAAGGTAGGAATAATGGAAACATGCAATCATCTATAGGAATCATTACAGTATAACGCTAAGTCATTTAAACATCAGGGATATTAATCTGTCCAGTTAAGAATCATAAGCGATTGTGAATCAATGTCACCTGTTTTGGTGCACTGGAGAGGCAACAGCAAGACAACCCCAAAAAGGGAATGGTTTTGCAGGTGGTGGCCACAGACAATTGCTCTCTTCTTATCCTTATAGACTGATTTTTCAGTTTTGCGTGTTGCTAGTGTCCTTGTCACTACTGGTAGCATGAGGCGGCACCTGCAGCCAATACAGGTTGCACAGGGAGTCCAGCTCCTCCAAGATTGCACATCCATATGTGCCATTGCAAGAACGGGTTGTTACATGAGGAGACCTAGACAGGGCCATAGAAAGGCATCAACCCAGCAGCAGGAACGGTATCTGCACCTTTGTGCCAGGAGGAACAGGAGGAGCACTGCCAGAGCCCTACAAAATACTACTGGTGCATGGTGCTGACCAAACTGTCAGAAACAGACTCCATGTGGGTGGCATGATGACCCAACATCTGCTAGTGGGACCTGTGCTCACAGTCTATTATCATGCAGCTTGATTGGCATTTACCAGAGAACACCAGAACTGGCAGGTCCGCCATTGGCGCCCTGTTCTCTTTACAGATGAGAGCCAGTTCACACTGAGCACATGTTACAGACGTGAAAGGGTCTGGAGATCCCGTGAATGCTATGCTGCCTGCAACGTCATGCAGTATCACCGGTTTGGCAGTGGGTCAGTGATGGTCTGGTGAGGCATATCCTTGGTGGGTCGCACAGACTTCCACACGCTAGCCAACGGTACACTGACTGCTGTTAAGTACTAGGATAAAATCCTCAGACCCATCGTCAAACCTTACACTGGTGCAGTGGGCCCTGGGTTCCTGCTGGTTCAGGACAATGCCTGGCCTCATGTGGCCAGAGTGTGTAGACAGTTCCTGGATGACAACGGCGTTGATGCAATGGACTGGCCCTCACGTTCGCCAGACCTGAATCCAATTGAGAACCTCTAGGGATGTTATTTAGCGGTGCATCTGACACCACCAAGTAGCACCACAGACTCTTCAGGAGCTCGCTGATGCCCTGATCCAGGTCTGGGAGTAGATCCACCATGGACACCATCCGATGTCTCATCAGGAGCATGCCCACATGTTGTTGGAAGGGTATACAGGGACAGGGGGGTTGTAGAAGTAGATTCTTCATATACTATTGATTATTAGGATATATCTGATTGATTATTAGTTTGACTCAACCGGATATCCTAGAGAGGTTTGACATAGTCAATTAATCTTCAACAGGGCCATACACACAATTGAGTCACATTCTGAGTTGCCATGATAAAATTCACGCAGGTTGTGATTTAAATTGTTTACTTTGATTTTCAGTGAGAGTTGTAATCCAGCCCTCAATCAGTTTGTGATTTTGATTTCCATTGTCTGTTGTTACAGTATAGATTTTGATCATTAGTTTATTTCGATCATCAAGACCTGATGTGTGATTTGAATGTTCTCCAAATTTCTTTGAGCACTGTATATTCTATGGGTATATTCTATTCTATTCTATTCTTTAGCCTTCAAAGATGTTTAGCAAACCATAGCCACTAGTTAAAATCATATTGAATTCGAAAGCAATATTTACTCATTTTGACAGCGATGTTACTCACATCCTAAGGTTTGTGGGTGTCGTACGGTAAAACCAAAACCATCATACATGCCACTGACCCTAATGAGTGTGTACCTCCTACCTTAATGTTGTGATGTACATCAATGAGAAAGTACAATTTTCAGAAAACAAATTAATTCTTAATTTTTATTAAATGCGACCAAACTCGGTATTCTATGTAATGTCTTATATAGACAGTTTCAAAGAGTATCTCACAGACATAGAAGGAGCTTTGGATAAACAAATGATAACTGTGAGATGCATTCATTTAGTGAGTTACAGTATGTAAAGAAAAAATAAATGATGAATTTAAGCATCTCTTGGGCCATTTAGGGTGTAAATGTTCACGCGAGTAGCCATCCCTCATAACATTGTAACTAAATCAGTCACACCCTGTTTACTCTCGTAGTTGTACTTCAGCTAGCATCTCTTGTTGTTGCTGTCATGATACTCATGCAAGGTAGTTTGGGCCAATGTCCAGGCAGGCTAGAGGAATAGCATCGTTTCCCACCCCCAGCACCGCCATCCTGACAGTAACCAGAAACAGACAGATGACACCAAGCCAGCCAGCATGCCGCTAACTGTCCCCCTGTACCCTACTTTAATGTTCTGAACTCATGGCACTGGTTATGTGCTGCTAATCTCAGCAGGTGTCACTGACTGAATAGAAGCTGCTGTACTCAAGCACTGTGCTTACTGACATGTACTTGATTTACGATTGTGGACCCCCTGACTCGAGCATCCCTCACCCCTTTTCACCCAGTGTAGTGGTCTAAGCTCCCGACTCCAAACCACACCAGGGACCGGGCTGTACCCAGGCTCATTTTACTGTCTGTGCCTTTCCTCTCTATTTTCCCTTAGCCCTTACATACCCTAACGTAGTGTCCCTCGTCTCTGCCTTCCAACTGTCCTTTCAATAACAAAATAAAAACACCTCCAAGTCAAAAAATGAAACTGAATTGCTATTGAGTTCAAGCATTGGCAGAATTAACCTGGTCGGCCCAGCGGGCCAGTGCAATATTTGTGGAGACAGCGTGTTCTCTGTTGCCTTGCTATTTATTGGTGTACCTTTAAACATGGTGGAGAGTTTGTGTTTCTCCCTGGCTCTGGGGCTGAGTAGGGCTGGATAGAAACAGCACACCTGGGGTGGCTGTGGGATGACAGGTAGGAATGAGTTGAAAGCCTCTGGGAGTGACTGGGCGCTTTTAGCTCAGTGCCCTGTAATCATCCACAGTGAACCAGTGGCCATGGGTCTGCATCTCGGCCCCTCACACACCTAAGTGTAACTGTGGCTGCTGGGTGGCCTGACATGCTAATGGTCTTATGAGGTCCCGGTCTCATTAGTGGTCACCAATTGTGGTTCTGCAGACTGCTTCCACCACTGCAGTGAATCATTGGTATTGCTCAGTAATCTGTGAGCTTTAGGCACTGAGGCTGACGGTCTATAATTGTTATGCTTTGTGTAAAGGTCAGGCTTTATATACGTTCTCTTGAAAAACAGACCGCACAATCATCAGTGTCTCTGGTTTTACTATTTATAAGTATGTGTTTGGGTAAAATGTTTTATTCCAAAAACCACTCACAACCTTTTATTCCAAATTAAAATATTGTCATTCAGAGCATTTATTTGAATAAAATGATAACTGGTCAAATTAACAAAATGGACACAGTGCTATCAGACCTTGAATAATGCAAAAAACAAGTTCATGTTTTTTGCACAGTACTAATGTGTTAACACAGGAAGAGTTCAGAAATCAATATTTGGTGGAATTACAATAATTGTATGATAACATGATAACAATAATTGGCTTTCATGCATCTTGGCATGCTCTCCACCAGTCTTTCACATTGATATTGTGTGAATTCATGCCACTTCTTGTGCAGAAATTATAGCAGCTCGGCTTTGTTTGATTGCTTGTGACCATGTATCTTCCTCTTGATCACATTCCAGAGGTTTTCAATGGGATGGATTTAAGAAACATTTGCAGTGGTCTCTTAATTTTTTATTATATTAAAATGTTTCTACCTCACCCAATTTAGTCTTATCCAAGCCATTCTGTTTTAATCCAAACTGCTGCTGGAGGTCATATAGGTCAATGCACGTGAGATGCACCATCACTCACCTGAAGACCTCAGTAGTCTTTTTAGGTTGCAAGCAAGATGAGTCCAGGACATCTGCTGACCATGACTCCCCAGCCCCCTGGGCAATGTTGGTGGACTTGCATAGCCCGGCGGGGCCGCCTAGCTGCCGGATAACTAGTGGCACCATCAAGACTCTCAAATGTGTCTGTTTAATCACGTTATGACTGAGGAAGTGATGTAGATTATCATCTTGGTGAAAAGTGAATATATGTATTAAAGTTACATTTCACAGCATGGCATCAGGGATTCCTTCCTGTCATAATCTCATTTTGAATGGATGAAATGTGTGAATTCTGTGAGTAAATAATTAGCCTTATAAACACAAAAAGACAGGATTTTGTAGACATACACCCTTTAATTAATGAACCAGCTTATGTCACATTTGGCACCAGACAAAGATTCAGGAAATATATAAAACAAAATGTAACATACAGCCAAATGCATAATAGGCCTACACGCTTTATATTAAACATGGGAATAATGGGATGCAGTGGTATACAGCATTTCCTTTTAACAGTTAGAACTAAACCCAGTCTTGTTTAATCAGGGTATGTTAACATACCGTCAACCTCCCCCCGCCTAATTTTATCAAGTGGAAGGGGGGGTGGGGGGTGGCCAGGCCTGTCCTCTTACGTAAGCTGACATGAGATAAGTGTAAATTATAGACAGTACTCCTTAAATAGCCTATTGAGTCCCTGCTGTGAAGCGAAAGACATGCCTGACCTTCCTCTGTTGGTATGGGCACGCAGCGACCAGGGGAAGCATTCATATTGCATGGGAACACCGAGGTATAGCTTATGATGTTCTTGGAGGCAATGTTTCACTATGGAGTGAGACGGTACTTTTTTACCCCCTTCCCAGACACGCCCCCCTCTCTTCACATGCCAGCCATATTTGCCAGTTTATCGTGGATACCAGTTTTGCCCTGGCAGGGAAATGCTATGTGTTTGCTCGTATATTGGACGATGCACTACTGTCTCTAGGCTTAGTGAAGCCTCACACATTACTGACATAGTTACAGCCCCTGACTGGAATCCCCAGGCTCCAGCGACTCATGGCCGTAGATGAATCCCGGAGAGAGACACCAGTAGAACGCTATTGTAACAGTTGACCCCGAAATGAGCAACATACTGCAGGGGACAGCTGCAATGGCAGTCCGTTGATCCATTTATATATTCATTCGATGACAGGATGGTATTGTCTGGTCAGACATACAGGCAGACAGATTGGCTGGTTCACATGGTGGCAGCATGGACGGTCGATGAGGAGAAAAGGAACTGTGAGGAAATTAACTGTTTCGAGATGGAGTTTGAGCTGTGTGGAATTATAACTGTTCAAAAGATGTAAATACCAAAGCCGAGATGAGAGATTCTGTGTCCGTCTAAAGGATCTATTTGGAGGTGAACCCATAAAGGCAATGTGGACTCCTATAACATCGAGGCCCCCCCACCCCCCCAGCCACTTGCATATGCACATGCACACAGAGTGTTGTAACGAGTTGTTTCTTTTGAGTTGCTCCTTAAAATTAGATGATAAATCAGATCGCATCATATGAACCCCGCAAGACTTTTATCTATAGAGGGACTCCTTTTTTACTTAAACACTGAGCATGTCGCAACCTGAAAGTGTGGCAGGGGTGAAAGTTTAACAAGGGTAAGTTGGCCACAACAAGCATGTTGTTTTGGCTTCTGAGAACTCAAAAACAGCATGGCCGGCACATTGGAGTAAACAGCATGACTGGAGTATACCCGCTCTGAGAAATCAAGAAAGTGAGAGGCCACGGGGGGATTTATGACACCACGTGACAAAGGTCAGGGACACTGGAGGAACGATGGTGCACTTTGGTGCACTTTGATGGTGCACTTTGATCAACCCAAACAACACACAACATTCCTCTAAAGTTTGATAAGAGAGATGTTCAAGCATTCAAAAATATATTGATTTACCAGTGGGCCCTTTGAAGGAGAGAAGTGAAAACATGCCCCCTGGATCATGGGTACACTATGGAAAGATGTTGGCCATACCGACCACATGACCAGCACCTTATCTTCAGGTCTATCCTCTTTGAGAACATTCCATTGACTAACACACAGTGTTGTGAGAGGCCAAGCAAACAGCAGCTGTGTTCATAGGTTACTCACTCCCTCCTTCCTCAGGGAGAACAATGCACTACAGTTACTGCCACTACCATGTGCGCAGTGACGGTTAACAACAACAATGAACTATGGAGACAATGTCAACAAACATAACGGTTGTTTTCACCACTGTTCTGTTTTGCATCTTCATGGAGACGTGTGAATCACATCAAAATCCATCATAATGATGAACATTAGCATTTTTTCCTATAGTAGGACTGTTCAACACCCGCAGGCCAATTCCCGCACATTCATCAATTCGCAATGGCCCTTATTTACCAAAGAAAATATGAGAAAAATATTGATGATACAATGAAACAATTCAATGTTTGATTAAACAAGCCCTTAATGAAGATTTTCTAATAGGTAAATGTGTAGTACTGAATATTTTCTAATAGGTAAATGTGTAGTACTGAATATTTTCTAATAGGTAAATGTGTCGTACTGATTATTTTCTAATAGGTACACATGTAGTACTGAATATTTTCTAATAGGTAAATGTACTGAATATTTCCTAATAGGTAAATGTGTAGTACTGAATATTTTCTAGTAGTTAAATGTGTAGTACTGAATATTTTCTAATAGGTAAATGTGTAGTACGGAATATTCAGGGTTGTCTACAAAATTTAATCCAATAATTGATGTCACCCATTCATTACAGCTATTTAGAGCTGCCAAAGGGTTTGTTTGCCAGCTCCTTCTCCGCAGAATCCTGACACTATCCATAAGGTAAACAATCAATAACATAAAATCTGATTTTTTTATGTTTTACCTCATATGACAAACATTTCATTCCTGATAGTTTTTTCCCTACAAAAACATGGTATGACAAGAAAAACAAGAACGCTTTTAACATATTTTAATACACCTCTACTTTTCTTGTTATGCAATATTTTTTAAACATACACTTTTCTTATAACAGTTATAGATGACTATAGATGACTAAAATATCTGTATTCCTACATATATAAATCATACCATGTTTTTGTATGAAATGGGACAAAATCATGTACAAACTGTGTTTGTCAAATGAGGCAAAAAATATAGAATATACAGTCATGTGCAAAAGTTTAACAATTTCCATGAGTTTCATTTGTATATAATTGAGTGTTTGGAACAGCAATTTCATTTTGATTTATCAAAATACTGAAGGACACAGTAATATTTCAGTAGTGAAATTAGGTTTATTGGATGAACAGAAAATGTGCAATATGCATCAAAATAAAATTAGACAGGTGCATAAATTTGGGCACCCAAACTCCTTTAGCAGAATTAACAGCCTCTAGACGCTTCCTATAGCCTGTAATGAGTGTCTGGATTCTGGATTCTGTATTTTGGACATTTTCTCCATGCAAAACATCTCCAGTTTAGTTAGGTTTGATGGTTGCCGAGCATGGACAGCACACTTCAAATTAGATTTTCAATGATATTCAGGTCTGGGGACTAGGATGTCCATTCCAGTACATTGTACTTGTTCCTCTGCATAAATGCCAGAGTAGATTTTGAGCAGTGTTTTGGGTTGTTGTCTTGTTGAAATATCCAGCCCCGGCATAACTTCAACTTTGTGACTGATTCCTCTACATTATTCTCAAGTATCTGCTGATATTGAGTGGAATCCATGCAACCCTCAACTTTAACAAGATCCCCAGTACCGGCAATGGCCACACAGCCCCACAACATGATGGAACCTCCACCAAATTTTACTGTGGGTAGCAGGTATTTGCTTTGGAACGCTGTGTTATTTTTCTGCCATGCATAAAGCCTCTTGTTATGACCAAACAACGCAATCTTTGTTTCATCAGTCCACAGCACCTTCTTCCAAAATGAAGCTGGCTTATGTGCATATGTGCATATGCATACCTCAAGCGACTCTGTTTGTGGCGTGTGTGCAGAAAAGTCTTATTTTGCGTCACTCTCCCGTACACTTTCTCCTTGTGCAAAGTGCACTGAATTGTTGAACGATGCACAGTGACACCATCTGCAGCAAGATGATGTTGTAGGTTGTTGGAGGTGGTCTGTTGGCTGTTTTTGACCTTTCTCGCCATTCTTTGCCTTTGCCTCTCCGATATTTTACTTCTGGCCTCATTCTTTGTTTCATCAGTCCACAGCATATTACACATGTTCCTTTCATCCAATGAACCTCATTTCACTACCGAAATATTACTGTGTCCTTCAGTTATTTGATAGATCAAAATGAAATTGCTGATCCAAACACCCAATTATTCATTAATTAAAATCAGGGAAATTGTCAGGGGTGTCTAAACATCTGCATGCGACAGTAGAATCATTATTTGAATGATTGTTTTCCATTTGAGTAGAACATTCACAATAAGCGCTAATCTCAATGTTGAGGAAAAAACAACAATGGATTCAGTTTTAGCAATCATGAATTTGCTTTTTTCATAGGATGGTAAAGATATAAAAAAATGCACAGAATCTTATTCTGGTTCATTGAAAACAGAGATGAACCTACAGTATGTAAAGCAGACAGGACATATACATTAATTATTTTGATGGACATCAACAGGGCTATACAGTAAGTAATGTGTAACTGTATATAACATAATTGATTTGTTATGTCAATGAGATAAAAGCATCTTCATGTACTGAATTAATTGTATTCAAAACAACTATAAGTAGACATTACATTTTTTAATTAAAATTATAATATCGATGTGGATTGTTTTTTATACAAGTTTTTCCCATTTTGAAAATATCTGTCCATAGAAAAAATATACAGTTGAGTAGGGCTGGCTTATAGGCTGAAGTACAATATGAGAGAAACATGTTTTCCATTTATTTAAAGGAACTGATGCAATTGCCCCCTCATGGTTGCACATGGGCTTTTTCCATAGCAACACACAGCACTTGCCCTAAGAACACAGCAAGAGGTCCATAGCAACAGTGCTCCAACTTATTTCTACTTTCCCTCCTGCTCTCGCACCATCTCTCGATCACTCTCCCTTGCTCACTCTCCCTCGCTCACTCTCCCTTGCTCACATTCTTCCTTCTTTCTCTACCCATGCATTCATATAGCACAGCCTGTTCAAGAACAAGGCCAGTGTTTATGTATTCTCAACCATTAATGAAAAACAAAAATAAGCTCTTTTTGTTTTGGTGGTGCTAATCTGTAGGGATGGAGGGAAGAGTGACGGGAAGGATAAAGAGTCAGAGGGGCCCTCCGCTAGGGGCAGGGGTGACAGTAGCCAATCAGATCACAGAATCTGGCTCTGAAAAGCTCAAACAGGGATTGTTGCTGCTGGTAACAGAGCTGTGATTGGCTCAGGCCGGTCTTGCACAATTGGATAGGTGTCCCTGAGTGTGTATGGGTATTTTGAGCACTGTTTTGATCCAATCCACTGGTGTTTATTAGCCTAGTTATTTCTTTTTCACATCTTTCTATTTTTCTATTTTTTTAATTTACACAGATGTGATAGAGGGCTAAGCCTTACAGCAGTAGTTACTCTGTTGGTCTTAGTTTACTCCTTACTTACTGTAATGTTATGGGGCTTTTGATTGTAGAAAGAGAGAGAACACAACAGTAAGTTGTACGTAGAACTTTTCCCATAAATAACCTGTAGTAAACAGGTCAAAGACATGTGTGTTTGTGTTTGTAGTGAATGTAAAAAAGTTGTGTATGTGTATTGCATATATGTGACGTGTGACCAATGTTGACTCTCCGTCCCTCTGCAGCACAAGGTCATAGGGTCCTCCCTCTACTCTACTTGCCTTTCTATTACATTCATCCTCAATGTGTGGATGGGGGGGATCAAATGAGATCAACATGTTATTGGACTGTTGGAGACTCTGGAAGCAGCATAATAACACATCATAACACACTGAGCCTCGATCAACCCCTGAGGTCAAGGCTGGTATGAGCAACACTACACTGTTTATCAATCAATGACACACTGGGAATGATTGGCACTCGCGCTGTTTGTTTACATATTCATAAGCCATCCCATCCTAAAAGAGGCGGAGTCTACCCCAGTTATTCCCATGTTGCTTTGGAGACAGGGCTGTGACAGACGGCAGCCAATAGGCAGAGAGGATTATAAGGTGTGTGTGAATGGGTAGGGAGAGCGTGTGTGAATCAAACATCATGCTGACAGAAGGTCCTTCTTTAATCTGTTCACTTAAGGATGGAAAAACAGTGGGAATAAAAAACAGGATCAAACAAACGTTGCTAATTCTGTTAAATACCAGGGTCATAATCTGGAAATCAACAGTTACAGAGTGTTTAGTGTGTGTGTGTGTGTTGGGGGGAGTTTGCTTTTCAATACAGTTATTATTGTGATGATAGCAATCAGACAGTAATTGCAGTATGTGGTAATTCATCCTCAGTTTGGATATCAGTTGTCAGCTCACTGATACAGTACGTTCAGTGATATAGCCAGGTTTTAATTGTAACTTATTTTCAACAAATCAATATTGTTGTGATTCGCAGGGCCTGATTAATAACTCACACGTGTCTCTCCACTCTGTTACGGTAATGTCCCTCACCATAAGTGAGTATGTAGGCTGTTTATCACATCAGCACACACAATAAAGCCTTCATATTTACTCTAATAGGATAGTGTGAAACCCCATTATTTAAACAAGCCACACTGCTTCCTTCTGGGCAGAGTGGATTATTAACCTACTACACATGGTGATCAAACAGAATGTTATCATCTGCTCTGCTGTGATTACAATAAGATAAAACCACCTGGAAGCCCCAGACTAAGGATCTACAACTGAGGATTGCCATGCCTGGGGATTTGCTTTGAAAGCAGAGCTAATTCATTATTGCCTTTAATTAAATTCACTGCGGAACCTTTGTGTTTGTTGTTTGCTTCACGTCAGTTGTTTTAGTTAGTTTCGTCAATTTATCCTTTTTCTGGGGTGACAGGTGTAAACAAGCATGGTGTGTGTGTGGTTGACATGACAGCTCTGTGTTTTCCACCATGCAGGATGCAGCTGCAGTAGGTGTGTGTGTCTTTGTGTATTTTGTGTAGCTGTCAACAGCATGTTCCCATTGTAAGCCTCATAGCTCGTACTGAAAGTGGGCCTGACAGACAAGTTCAACAAAAACTTTCCTCAGGATGCGGCCAAGAGTTGGGATTCAGGAGCAGGAGACCAGGAGCAGGAGGAGACAAGGAGCAGGAGACCAGGAGCAGGAGACCAGGAGCAGGAGACCAGGAGACCAGGAACAGGAGGAGACCAGGAGCAGGAGACCAGGAGCAGGAGACCAGGAGCAGGAGACCAGTAGCAGGGGGAGACCTGGAGCAGGAGACCAGGAGCAGGAGGAGCCCAGGAGCAAGAGACCAGCAGCAGAAGACCAGCAGCAGGAGGAGACTGCATGAGACCAGGAGCAGGAGACCAGCAGCAGGAGGCCAGGACCAGGCGGAGATCAGGAGCAGGAGGAGACCAGGAGCAGGAGACCAGCATCAGGATACCAGAAGCAGGGGGAGATTGCAGGAGAACAGGAGCAGCAGGAGAACAGGACCAGGAGGAAACCAGGAGCAGGAGAACAGCATCAGGAGATAGGGACCAGAAGGAAACGGCAAAGGACCAGGAGCAAAAGACCAGCAGCAGGAGACCAGGACCAGAAGGAGACTGCAAAGGACCAGGAGCAGGAGACTAGGAACAGGAGACCAGGAGCAGGAGACCAAGATCAGTAAGAGAATGCAAGAGGAAGCCAGGAGCAGTAGACCAGCAGCAGGACACCAGGAGCAGGAGGTGACCAAAAACAGGACACCAGGAGCAGGAGACTAGGAGTAAGAGTAGACCTGGAGCAGGAGACCAGGAACAGAAGGAGACCAGGAGCAAGGGGGAAAACAGAAGCAGTAGGAGACCAGGAACAGGAGATCAGAAACAGTAGGACACCAGGAGAAGGAGACTATGAGCAGGAGGAGACCAGATGCAGGAGACGAGGAACAGTAGGAGACCTGGAGCAGGAGACTAGGAAAAGGAGAAGACCAGGAGCAGGACACCAGGAGCAGGAGACTAGGAGCAGGAGGAGACCCGAAGCAGGAGACCAGGAAAAGAAGGAGACCAGGACCAGGTGGAGTCCAGAAGCAGGAGACCAATAACAGTAGGAGACCAGGAGCAGGTGGAAACCAGGAGCAGGAGACCAGGAGCAGGAGACCAGAAACAGTAGAAGACCAGGAGCAGGAGGAAATCAGGTGCAGGAGACCAGGAACAGTAGAAGACCAATAGCTGGAGGAGACCAGGAGCAGCAGACCAGGGTTAATATAATGTTAGTTGCTTGCGTGGCTTGGCTTTGTCCTCTGAAAGTCCCTGAAACAAAGAAGTAAACACAGCCATCCCCTAGCTGAGTGACTCCAGGGCTACTAGTCTACCCAGCAACCACCCCCGCTCCTCCAGCCTCCATCTGCCGAGCGCATAAAGGAACACTGAACAGAACTGTGAGTGTGCCTGTGGGTGTGTGTGGGTAAATGGGTGGTGTGATGTACAGTATGTGTGTTTATAATGACTAGTACAGTATGTGTTTCATGGGGGTTAGTGTAGTTTCTGTGTGGGTGCACGGGGGTTAAAGTGTGATGCGAGGGTGAGAGCGTGCGTGCGTATGCAGGCGTGCATGTTGCCTATCTTTATGGACCATCTTAACACAAGACAACGCTCAGTATCATCTAACAGGGAGGCACTGTTTGTCCTTTAGGAGTGACCTGACTGGCCAGTCCCTCTCTCTCCTCCTCCTGCTTTCCCTCTCTCTTTGTCTTGGTCTCTCTCTCCCTACCGTCCCACTCTCTCGTTTTCTCTCTCTTTTTGTCTTGGTCTCTCTCTCCCTACCGTCCCACTCTCTCGTTTTCTCTCTCTCTTTGTCTTGGTCTCTCTCTCCCTACTGTCCCCCTCACTGGTGTTCACTCTCTCTATGTTTCGTTCCCAAGCTCTGTCTTTTAATTAAAATAATTTAAGCTATGTCTATTACTCCTCTCTACATCCCTCCATATACGCATACACCATATCCTGGTCTCCTCACCTTCCGCCAATCAGATCCCACAGTCTTTGATAGCACACTTCCTGAAGACCCTCCATCACTGTCCCACTCACACACCCTGATTGACTGCCTATGTGAGAGTGCCAGATGGATTTGGCATTCTTTAGTTGAATGGAGGGTGTGTGTTGTGTGTATATATGTGTGTGTGTAGTCTGTCTGCACCCTGGGGCAGGCTTCTCCGGCGTCTCCCTTTACCAAAAACACACACAAATGCATCTACATGCACACAGCCTTTGTTTTGAGCACTAACATCCCAACTGCATTGAGATATATATAATGAAACTACCAGCAGGTTTGGGGAGTGCCTGATTTTATTACAGTAATCAGGTTACAAAAAATTGTAACTGTAATGAGTTATGTTACTGGCAAAAAAATAACAGATACTTTTGAAAAAATGTACAATTACTTGTAGATACTTTTTCATTTGGGAGTAGTTGACTGTCTATTGAAAAATGTACAAGTAAGGTGTAAGGTGTTCTGTATAACAGCTCCAGATATGATAAGTAGCTATGTAAATTGTGTTAAGTTATATCTCTGTCATCTAGTCACCATGATAAGTGAATTACATCATCGGATTTCCAATAGCAGGTTTTGGTGGTATATTATCAAAATGCATTTGTCAGACAATAAATACAAATTAGTACATAATATTGTATCTTATATTGTCAACTGCCATTGTATATTGTACCCACTATATCTTTTTTCTTTTGGTTTTGGATTTACCGTCAGTCCAAATATAATGCCCTTATAAATTTTGGTGACTTTTCTATGTAATTTGGAGTGCTACTGTTTGTCCTATTGCAACAATGTTTGGGGGGCCACAGAATTTGGTTTTGATTTTGTCTTTAACCAGGATATGTAAACAAACTTCCTGCTATGCAATTCAACTGGTTATAAACTAGCTTTTTAATGTAATCTAAAACTAATGGGAAGAAATACAATTTTGTTACTGAGTTTGTGTAATCCAAAAGTTACGTTACGTGGATAACTAGTAACTGTAACGCATTACATTTCAAAAGTAACCCAACCCTGACTACCAGCATCCATTGCACTTGTCAGTCACCTGTGTGCAGTGTGTAGGCAGGCAGACCCTAGACACAAACAGGCCCTCTGGGCGTCCTGCTTTGATCTGGATCTTAATCATCATCCACAGCTGGTGGTCGTGTGAGGCAGCAGTACGATGTGTCTGTGTCATCAGCCATGCGAGCCACCTGTTCTCACCACCTTACACTCACTCACACACACGAACGCACACACAGTTTCACACACACCCACTAGTCCACTACAGACAACCACAAGCCAGCTTCCCCACATACAATTTCATCAGACAGTCTTCCAGTCTCCATAGCTGCTGTATAGGCTGCAATATTCACGATTCACACACTCTACCAGAGACAGAAACAATAAACCAATCACAGGCACTGCCAGTTGGGAGCTTCAGCCAATAAGAGAGGGATAGAACTAACCAATGACAGAGTGAGCCACACACCTACAGCTAGAAACTAAGGAACAGCACTCCAGGAGCCAATATGAGCTTGCCAATTGAAGAATGAGCTAGCCAATCAGAAGGGGCATGATGGAAGGTGCAGGATGAGTATCTAACCAGATATCTGACCCACATACAGTTTGTAAAGCTGCAACGACTGTGAATCTCTGTCGGAGAGTGTCTACGTGTGCAGGTCCCTCTGAACATGTGTTTGCATGCGTGAATGCATGAGCGTGTGTGTGTCTTTGTGTCCATGCCCCAGGTCAACTGAACCCCTGTCGTCTTAAACAATACGAGGGTGAAGCGTATCATTAAGACACGTGCTGCCAACTGTTGCTGAAACTCAGCTAACATAAAACCACTTTACTGGCTTTTAAACCCCCCCCCCCACAACCGAGGCACACTCCGACAGCACCCCCATCCTCCACCCCTGGCCTGGCTCTATTGTCCCTGATGAATAGGGGCTCAGGGAGCACAGTGTGTGTGTGTGTGTGTGTGTGTAGGAGGGTCTGTGTTTGTAAGGACAGCTGGGTGTCTGGCTGTGCTTCTAGCAGCTGCCCCCATCTCCAGGCCTTGGGGCTGAACGGTGCAGATTAGAGGAGCGAGGGCACGTGCTGCACGCTCTGGAGACGGACAATGGATGAATGACAGAGGAGTCCTCACACCCAACCCCCCCCCCCGCCCACCCACGCCCACCCTTTTTCTGTTTTACTCACTGCTCCCCCCTGCATAAGAGGGGTGTCACATGTAGAAAATAAGATGGATATTACTATTGAGAGATGGTGAGACAGAGGGAGATGGCTTCGTAGAAAGTGAGAGGGAGAGATGAAGACAGAGTGTTGGAGGATAGAGAGATGGAGAGATAGAGGGTTTGGAGGATAGAAGAGGACGGGATAGTGAGGCCCTGCAGGGAGTTGAGAAAGAGAAGCTGGCTTAGCAGCAGCTGCTACACTTCCAGAGAGATATTTAAGCCCTTCCTTTAACAAACACAAGGGGATATGGTGGAGTACATAGGTGCTGTTTGGTGTGTGTGTTCTTGTGTGTGTATGCATGTCTAATGGGACTATGGGTTTAGGGTGGGTATGGACAGATTAAAGAGTGGCACACTTCTTATAAATGTTGGTTTGCTGATGAAAAGAGCATTCTGGACAAGGCCGGGTGTGTGCAAGACGTGGTGAGTGCACTTTCCAGAAGAACAATTTGTTTTGCTGTTTTGTGATCCTGTTAAAACAAAACGAGGCCAGGACATAGTTGATGTTAAGTTAAGGAGTCATTGAGATCTTCAAAACAAGCTGATATTTACCATTCAACGTAGTGACATGGGTTGAATGCTAGTCTGACTATCTCACTAGAAAGCTCTTCTGACGTCAAACACAATCCAAAAAACAATTTCACTTCCCTACACATCTTGGAAAAGATAGAGGCCTGAGAAAACTTTCACTAGTTTACCATGGAAAATATTAAGATAATTTGTAAATGCACAAGTGTGGTGATTGACCATCTCTGATAAAGTTCACTGAAATACAACTTCCTGGAAAGTGCCCCACCCCCTCAAACTCTGACGCTGGTGCTAAATGTTATGTTTGATTTTAAAGTTGGAGACTGCAGCCATCAATCAGGGCCAGCCTAGGAATGTTCCTTGAGTGGCTTTGTCTGGTGACTGGGTCTGATGCTCGCATTGGAATATTTCATAGTCAGCCCTATTTTCTTAAATTTTTTTTGTTCTTCCTCTTCCTCTCTGTCTGTTCAATATTGCACATAATCTTTCTCACCCACTAATTTCCCTCAGCTCATCTCCTCCATCTGAAAAGTCCTCCAAAAATCCCGCTCTCTTGGCCCCGCCTTGTCGTCAAAACACTCAGTCTGATGTGCAGTGACAGTACCATTGAGGTTGACAACTAACAAGCGAATGTGTAATTAGTGTAAAAGACGCTCCAGTAACTCAGTTGACGGTTGTTTCTTTCAGACATTTTGTTTGTTTCTTTGTGTGTGCTCTCTGTTAAGGGGTTAATCGTGTGATAAAGTATGCAAACCGGTATTTGTTGTTGATTCTTTAGTGAACTTTTTTGGTGATGGTTCTGTGCTCACTGTGAGTGAGGGAAAAAAAACTATGCATCTGATTTGAAATTCAGCGTAATTGTCCAACAAATCTGCATAACACTCACAACTCAAGCGGTCTTGAGGGTGTTTGACCTGACACAAATACAGTAACAGTATCAAACATTCACCTACTTGGGGTCTCCCCTCTAATGGGTAAGTGTGCTGAAAACTTTGACCAGTGTGATGGAATGTATTGGTCCTGAAAGAAATCTAGTGGGCTTAACTTTAATATCAAAAGGCCACTTTTTATTTTATTTCAAAACTTAACAAAGATAGAACAGAAATTGTCATTTCTAATGGGAGGCTGGTGGATCTGAGGAGGCAGAGCTAAACATGAGCTAAACAAGATCCTATTGGGCAATAATGGCACGTTTTAGCATGCTTCTGTTAGGAAACACCTACTCTGTGAAGCACACGCTTGCAACCATTTGATCACTCGCAGTGCACTACTTCTAAACGAACACTTTTTTTACTTTGACAAAGGGTGAATTCTACGAAACTTCATCCAATCTCTTTGTAATTAATCTACATTTGACAATATTAGTAGAATGTTGGCCTAGTTCAACCTCAGTCTATAGATTTTGAATGTGTTTCTACAGTCAATGTCTTATCTGATTCCCTGCCTATCTCTGAAAATACTGTGGTAGTGATTTCAACTTAGGCATTTTACTTTTTACCACCCACTTCGGGAGTTCTCTTTTTACTCACCAAGTAATCAAGATCATCTAGCCCACGTCTCTGCCTCCTACTTTTTAACATTAAACACATTAAGAAGATAAATATCTATATATTTCTAGTAAGTTAATTTATGTTGTAAACAACAACACTTTCTGTATGTTTTAGCTTAGAGTTTACTGTAGTAAGACACTCAACATGCATTCCTCACATTGAAATTATAGGTACTTCAGCCATCAAACACCTCAAAATCATTTTCCAGGACGTCTGACACTATAGTCACAAAAACACATTTTCAATGCGTCCAGAAGTTCCCAAACTGGCCAATGTAAGTTTGTGAATTGCATACCTGCCAACAATTGGCTTTCAAACCGGGGGGGTACTTTTGAGTGTACTGTAAGTGTTGTGTACTATTTACATTGCAATATAAATGAAAACATAACTTAATTTATCAATGTTTCTTTATATTTTTCATTTGTAATTTTATTACAACAAAACATCACAGAAGCACTGCACTGGAGTTTTTAACACTTTGGTACGAACACATTTAATGAATAAGTAATGAATAAGTGCTCACTTTTCTATTGAAGTGTTGTAGTTGTATGTGGCAGATTTAGCTGCTCTCAGTGCCCTATTGGACGGAGTGCACTTTGAAGCCAAACTGGTGTGGTTTATTTTGCTGGATAGGAGAAAGCAAAGAGTGCCGTTAATCATGTTCATGCGATTTTTGGTTACTATCTTTTTCACAATGCTGAAACTCCTCTCCGAGGAGGCATTGCTATGGGGAATGCAAAGCAAAGCTTTCATCAGTCTAGCCAGCTCACGGAACCTGGTCTCATTCATCCCTACAAGGCCCCAGAATCTGTCAACTCTCATTTGCTGGGGCAACCTGTTGCTGTCTGTGACCTGGTAGTCAGTGAATTCCCCTCTCGATTTATCTGGATCCTCAAACTTCAGTTGGGGAAACATGTGACATAGTCTTGCAGTATGAACAAATTTACAACAAATACTGTACTTAGTTAGGTTACTTGAAAGTACTGAATGGACATTCCTATAATAGAATGATAAATGTTACCTGTTTCAGGAGAGAAATCCAGGTGTGAGGCTGCATCCAGTACCTTCAGTTCTTTAAGCAGCTGAAATTGTAAGGGAAAGACCTTCAGCATCTTCCCAATGACTTCCACATTGAAAGCTCTTACTGTCCTAAGAGCACAATTACCACATAATTTATTGACCAGGAATTATGAAGGTAGACAAATGAAGCATCCATGTATGATTATTACAAAAGCTACAACTTACTGATGTATCCTTGTCACTGACACGTAGGAATCCTCATTAGTAAGCTAGTGCTCTTGTCTGTACACAGTAAAGACTTCGGTGTTAAATCAACACCATAAGTGTTAAATTAACACTATTCAGTGTTTATATAGGTCCACTGGACCTATATAAACACAGAGTGTTAATTTAACACTGACGTTCTTGCTGTGTAGGATACCTCACTGACAGAAGTATTGTCAATCAATCTAGCTGGAACAATGTAGCTAAAAGTACAAAAGTATCTTTTGACCAGTCTTGTCATCTCACTTTGTAGCTTATGGATCATCACTCCCTCTGCCTATTGGTAAAACATGGGTAAAAATTTAACAAAAAAAATACATTTACAATTTTTAATGTAACTCCGCCTTTCATCACCTGGAAGGCAGTGTTGAATAGAACCAATGGTTTAAAAGTGGCACTCAGAAAGTGTAAAAATATAATTTTATCTTGAGATCATCAAGGTAGCCTGCCAGGTTCCTGATTTTAGACCTCATCTCATCCTCATGACTGCTGAGGTAAGCCTGCATAGCAGACCATTGATTGAGCAGTGTTTGAATGCAGGTGTGGAGGCTGAGCCCTGGTGTACTGCAGTATATGAGCAGCTTCAGTTTATCTGTGTCTGTAAACTCAACAAACTCTTTACAGAGCTCTACAAGGAAACACAAACAAACAATGAAAATAAAAAGGGATAAAGTAATTAAGGGAAAATGTAGAATTTGTTCAGAACATTGTAATAAAAGATAAACATACTCTAACTAAAATGACCAAAACCAGACAGTCAAACCTTTCCTCTTTTATACTCACCTTTTGTCAAAGTGGCCATATACACAAACAAGTAAATCCTCAGCTGGGGCCTTGATGGCCTTGATGCCACAGCCTGTGGCAAGTCGGGTGGCAAGGTGGCACATGCAACCCACATCCTGGACATAAGGTTGACTAGCTATTCATTTTGTGATGACTGAATGGTGCGTTCTTTTCATTACAAGAATGGTACAAGGAAATGTTTTTGCTTTCAACCATCTCCAGCCAAGAAGATGATTACATCTGTTTGGTAGATCAACCAAATTTCCATGCTTACATGGAACAAGGTGTTTTGGAAAAAACAACCAGGCCCAGACAGAGAACCAAACTATCATAGCTAAGGAGGTGATTACCATTATCTACCTTGCTGGGGGTAGCATATATAATGATCAAAATAAGAGTTATAGTAATCGGTGAGTAGCTAACAGGCCAAGTTGTTAATTTTCTGATGTTTTTAGTCAACCACTTGGCCTGCCTGGATGTAGCAGTTAGCTCCAATGTAGCTAGAAGTGATCAGTGTTGGTCACATTACTTTAAAAAAGTAAATAGTTATAGTTACTAGTTACTTCTCACAAAGAGTAACTGAGTTAGTAACTGAGTTACATCATTATAAAAGAAACTAATTACCAGGGAAAGTAACAATTGCGTTACTTAAAAAAAAGCAAGTATGTCAAATAACTTGGAAGCCCCCAATATTAAATATCTTAAATGAATGAAATGGACCCTAGATAGAATCAATTATTAGTCTGAGTTATAGGAGTTTGCGGTGGTGGAGAAAAATCTAGTTTCAGTTGCTCTGATGTCGTGGCTCCATCTCCTTTTGTAGCGGAGCTCACGTTATCAACTGCATTCTTGGCCAATAGTTTGTGGCAGCATGTGAAGATGTAAGGTGCTTCATTAGATTCGAATTACTTGCCACCGACGTGGGGAGTGTCATAATAAAATGTAATATAAGTTACACATTCTTGCCTTTCACCTCAATGAGGGTAAAGTAATGCTTATTATACTTACAGTTCACGAAAGCTACCTTTAAACTCGTTGGACTTGCAATCTTTCTGACTCCTGATTGGTGTGTATGTGCGACTGTGTCTGTGCATTTGGAGCCAGGGAGCTTGTATACGTTTTGGTGGAATTGTTTGGAAATAATGACAGAAATACAAGTAATAGTAATATGTGAATAGCTACCTGGCTAACTAGATTGTTGTTTGTTTTTTAGTCAACCACACAACCTGCCTGGATGTAGCTATTAGCTCCAATTTAGTTAATTGTGATTGTGTAAATACTTGGAGGAACGGACGTAAATTAAAAAATAATCAGTGGCAGATTCTGGCTAAATCTCTACTTAATGAAGTGATGTAAGTGCTTATAGCTCTGGGGCAATATTGTGACCGCGTAGTAAATATTTCAAATTGCAGTGTATAATTTCTAGCTAGTAGGCCAAGCTCCTTACGCTAAATTTGACTCCACTGAAGCAACTTGCAGTGCGGAGGTGCAAAGTTTGCATTGAATTCTGTGGTCTTTCAAGTAAAATCCTTAACCTCAATAACCTAGCATGTTATGCCTGAACTAAACGTTCCCCAAGTACTTTAAATTGTAAGCGATTGGTCTATTCTTGGAAATGTTCCAGTAGAAAGGCAATCCAAAATATAGGAAATCTTTACATTTGAATTGACCCGTAAAGTCTGTCTATGTAATGCAGTGAAATTTCAACATACAAAGGCTGTGCACAGACAATTTCAGAGGCAGGGGCTCAAGCATAAAAAGGACTAAATATAAAAAATATATCCAGCCAATAGGGCAATTGTTGAGTCTCTAACATAAAAGTTAATTTTAATGTGTGATGACAGACTTGATATATACACAGTATAAACAATACTTAATTTCAGTGTATTTACCAGCACAATGATATACTTATGATTATCATCAACCATATTTCCAGCTCCCTGTCTACAGAATCTCTGATAATACTTAATATTTAACTACTTTAATAATGTAGCTAGGAAGTTCTTCATCTGAGCATTACGAATTTATTTAATTGGAAATGCTAAAGGGGAAGTACTTGTGATATTACATTCTTCCAACTGTCATATAGAAACTTGAAGACAGAAAATGCAGTGGAAGGCTTACTGCATCTGATAAAGTCTACTAAATTCAACTGTTTGGCAAAGTCATGTTGCACCATCTTCCACCATGAGAAGAAATGCCTTTTAGTGTTTGTTTCAGCTAAGTAGATGAGTTAAAGTACACAAAAGTCCATGTTTAAGTATAAAGATGGAATGCAAAAATTTTATTGATCAACTCAGAGCCACAAACTCAAAATAAATTAGTTTATGTTTGATTGCTTTGACAGGGTAAGGAACAAAAAACAGCCAAGAGTTATGGAAAAGTCTGCTAAAAATTTGGAAGAATTTACTTCAGGACTACCTGCATTACAGTAATACGTATATAATATTTAAAAAACTCTCTTCCAAAGTGAATTGCTTCAGCTTTTACTTCTAATGCAGGCCACAAAAATAATGACTTGTAATTAAACATTATACACTTTGTGTGTTTTTATTGTATTAATATTTTTTTGGTGTTTACGTCAATGTTACTGTATTTAAAAAGAAATCTTAAACAAATAAGCACTAATGGTCTGAATACTGTAAAAAGCTTTAAACAAAGTTGTCATGGGTAAGTTGTCAAGACTGTTGAGCAATCATCCTATCTCTATGGATAGCTGTTAAATATCAATGGTTTAAATAGAGTATGTAAACAGTATACTGTTACCTGTTTATTTTAGGCAAATGCTGAAAAATATCAATACTTTGATTAAGTATCCATCCCCTGTTTTACTAAGATAAAATAAAATCTGCATGTTAGCCACCAAACAAACTTGATTGTCAGCAGAATAGAAATTTGCCAGTTGCACTTCTGGGAAGTCTGATTAGATTGAATGGGTTTCAATCTGTCTCCACTAAATGTTTGACAAATGTTTCACAATAAACATAAATAAAATGCCAGATTGCAGCCACTCTAACTACAGCTCCCAGCATATTAATGTTTTGATAATACTTTTACAAGTCAGGTTGCTGAAAATACTCATTAAAATTCAATGTGAACACTGCTAACATTGTAAATCAAGATGCTTGATTGTTTGTCTGGCCCAGTTAATGATTCAGCTGTTGTGATTGTTTTGCCTAGATAAGACAATCAACTGTCATGAGTCGATGAATGGAAATTCATTAATACAGTATTTCTCTGGAGGTGCACACATAAATAATTGTGAAACATTTTATGACTGTAATAATTAGATAACAAAGGTGACCTGTTCTTGGGCTGGATTGTTCATTTCATTTTCAACCTGAAGCTATTGCATTAATCAGTTGGAGCACAAGGATGTGGGGGTTATACACGTATTTGCACATGTGTATGTCTTTGATACTTAGACGAGTTTGTAGCCAGACAGGCTTGTTCTGTTCGGCTGTCCGGTAAGTTAGTATGTAAGCGTGATGCCAAACCTCAAAGCACCTGCATGCATCTTTACACATGTCATTAGCTAGACTCTTGGCAGTAAGACTAAATGGTCAGTGGTCTGCAACCGTGGTTTTTTTCTCTGCTCATTCAGCCTATTTCTTGTGTGTTTAACACTTTTGATTTAAATGATCAAAGCAACTTTAAATAACTCATTGATTTTAAGGAGTTACATTTACTTGGCCTATTTAAGTGGGTCTCACATTCCCCCCTACCAAATATACAGTACCTTCAGAAATACAACGCTTAGGTCGCTTTCACACCTATAGTTCGGTGGACTCGGTGCGATTCGGGGTTGAAGTTGCAACATTGTTGCATTTTTCAGTTGGTTCGGTTTGCTTTCACACTGCACTTAGTCAAACGCACCAAACACTGTAAACATATGTCACATGGCCGGGCTGTTGCATAGCAATGGAATTTTATTGAAAAGGTCAAAGGGAAACTCACCTTCACTTAACTGTCACAGACTTTAATATATTGTTGGCGTAGTTTTTTACTTTTTCACGACACTGATCAGCCGTGCGATTGAACCCTATAGCCTTCATATTTTTGCTAAATAATTCATAGACTACAGTGTTTTTGTGTGTGACCACAAGTAACTGAGTAATTTGGTCATCTGACCAAATTTGAAAGAGGGCTTTTACCTCCTCATCTGCCCATGTCAGTCCCCGAGACATTATTAAAAGTATTGTTTTGTGCTATAGCTACTTCTCTTCTACCCACAATACACAGTTTATTTGGTGCGCTTCCTGTATTAAGGTCAGATCGCATTCACACCTAAATTCAACCGAACTCTAGTTCAGTTGGAAGCGGCCCGAGACCCCCGTTTTGAAGCGGACAAGAGTTTGTTTGTTTGGTCCGCACCAGAGTTCAGATGAGCTTTCACACCAGCCCAAACGAACCGGACTATCCGACCAAACGCTCCAGGGTTCGTTTTAAACGGACCAAACTAGGCAGGTGTGAAAGCGACCTTATTCTACCTGGTTAACACAGATTCCACCTTCAATGATAGATATAAACGAACGGAAAATGACAAAAAGGTGTTTTACAAACACACAACACACATATAGGGCCCTATTTTAATGATGTTTTTTATATTTTTTATATAAAAAAATTTATATATATTTTATATATATAATATATATTTTATATTTTATATTTTAACGCAGTTTTGGGCGTGTCCAAATCCACTTTTGCTAGTTTGACGAGAAAGGTCTGGCTGCAGACCTCCAGTGTCAGGCTGCTTCTGTTGCAGGCTCCAGTGTCAGGCTGCCTCCAGTGACAGGACCGAAAATAACAAACTTTTTGTGCGTCTCTTAAAGGACTGAACACCCTGAATCCACGGGTTACGTTAGCAAATTGCTGAATAAATTGCCGAATGATAACACCTAACGTGGATGGTTTGTAATAAATACGTTACGCTAACGGTGGTTAATGGTTGACTGACGATCAGGTTATCTGACGATCTCTTATGCACAAGAAACTTTATAATATAACTGTATACACACTTTTGGGAGAAGCCGCTTTGTTGTTTGTTTATTCTTAATTAATTTTAAATTAATCAACACTAACACGAAAAACATGAATCTATACGCCTTTTTCCTGGTTTTTAGACGGAAGATATATGCCGGACTCCTTTAAGAGACGCACAAAAAGTTTGTTATTTCCGGTCCTGACACTGGAGCCTGCAACGGCACTGGAGGTCTGCAGCCAGACCCCCTTGGGACTTTGACGGTGGAGAAAAGGGTCCATGCGCCGGGCACGTGGTCTAAAATGGTTGTACTAAGTGTCTTCATTAATTCATAGTTGTGTTTTGGGCGTAACATGCTATAAACCAATCAGAGATTCATCTCCCATTCCCTTTAAGAGCCAGGCGCATTTGTACCTTTTGCACATTGCTATTATGATGGCGGATTTGCACTGTAATATTTTATCTGTAATCTTTTGCATGTTTGTGTGCTGCTGTGCTTCCCTGTGTGTGCAACAAGCATAGTGTGCACGTGCTGTGCATAAGCCTAGGTGCATTTGACTAATTTGCTGTTAAAATAACAATGACATGCTGCACTATTGACTTTAGACCAGGTTTTTTTTGGGCCCAATTTTAACGATCTAAGCGCATGGCGTAAAGTGCATGCCGCAAGTGCGCTTTGGGCGTGTCCAAATCCACGTTTGCTATTTTGACAGCGGATAAAAGGTTCCATGTGCCGGGTGCATGGTCTAAAAGGGTTGTACTAAGTGTCTTTATTAATTCATAGGTGTGTTTTGGGCGTAACATGCAATAAACCAATCAGAGATTCATCTCACATTCCCTTTAAGAGCCAGGCGCTTTTGTACGTTTCGCACATTGCTATTATGATCGTGGATTTGCACCGTAATATTTTTATTTGTAATCTTTTGCATGTTCGTGTGCTGCTGCGCTTCCCTGTGTGTGCAACAAGCATATGTGCACGCGCTGTGGCTATGCCTCAGGTGCATTTGACTAATTTGCTTTTAAAATAACTATGAAATGCTGCACCACTGACTTTAGACCAGGCTTTTGTTGGTCAATGGCGCGATCACTTTCCAATGCCTTAAGATAGCAATACACCCAGAATTTCCCTGAACACACCTCCCTGTGCATTTGCTATTTAAACAATGCGGGCGCCTGACGGGAAATTTACAACTGCGTCAGACTTAAACTAGCAAAGACACTTGCGTTCGGCCTATGCGCTGCGTTGGCCCATACTATGTGTTTGTTTGTGTGTCAACAATCAATACGGACACACCAAACACTTTGAAGCAAAACACCCACCCATGCTTTAGCATGCCACACACACACACACACACACACACACACACACACACACACACACACACACACACACACACACACACACACACACACACACACACACACACACACACACACACACCCTGTCAACTTCATATGCATGTTAAGGGTGTGTGTAGTTGAGTGTTCATAAAGTTTCTCCAGGATATGCAGCTGTCTGAATACACTCCACGATCTTCTAAGAACAGCTGGACAGCAAAATAAGGGGAGCGTCGTATTCTGCCCTGCGTCTATTCGGTCACGCTCAGACAACACTTTTTATTTTTGTAAACTCTGTCAATATCAAAGATACTGAAACCCACTACTAATTCTTATCTTCCACATACTCCATGTACCTGGGTGGGTAGACAGGTAGAACAGAACGTAGGGCGCTTGGCGGTGAGGCAGTCAGGTAGGCCCGGTGGCGTCAGGTGGCCTAGCCAGACAGTTAGATCGTTATCAAAGCCAGTTTGTTATGAGTGCAAACAGAGGGTACAAGAGAACGGTCTTGAAACAGTGGAACTTTGAAACAGGCACGATTTGTTTGTACACACTGACCAGAGTGGTGTAAGGGTGTGTGTGTGTGCTTGTTTACATCAAATAGAGAAATGTGTACACAAGATTTTTACGATACAGAGTGTGTGTGCGTGTGTCAGGTGTATGAATGTGCATGTTAATTCAATGCAAACAGCAGCATATGCTCTGGTTTATGTAGTCTGTTAGTTTACCATCAAACCTTGTCACTAAACATTCCCCTTATCAGAGGACTTAAATGCGTGAGTGTGTTTATGTGTATACACAATTATGCAAACAACTGACTTCGAAATAAATGAATAACTGGCACCGCATGGTAAGACATATCTTTTTTTAAAGGGGGGAAGTATTATACCCCCCCGTAGTGAGGTAATTGAGCAAGGGAGTGTGTGTTTGTGTAGTAGAACTCTCTGTGTGTGTGGGACGTTTATCAAATAATGTGCATTAATGCTTCATCACATCCGTCCAGCAAGGCACGTCTCCATGATCCCACCTGGAGAACAAAATCCGCCACATAGGCTAGGATACCAAATACATTCAACAGGTTAGATCCATCGCTGAGGGATTTAGGTAAGGGTGGTTTGACCGAACTGAAAAGCAACTCAAAGATTTCCATTAATGTTAGGCCCACGTGTTCTCTAGTTGTATCACAATGAATCAAGTACATGTGAAACCTTCCGGTGAGCGACGCGCTCTCACATGTCGACAACACGCAGACTTTCCAACGTCGCTTCGAACAGGGAGAGAGGTTTGATAACAAAGTACAAAGTTTCCCTGTGTGAAATTCACCTACCCTGAGTGATTAGG